>APFE030923504.1:0-11118 GCA_000404065.3 Pinus taeda | reverse complement strand
TTTATATTTAAAAATATTAATAATACTTTTTATATTTAAAAATACAATTTATAATATTGAATTTATTTTTCTACTAAAGATTTGAAAATATATGATCTAAGCCAAAGTTCCAATTCCAATAAAAAAAAATTGAATCTATTTGCGAATAGAGTTAAAAAATGAGACATCAAAGTGTATTACCCACCCAACAAACATTTCCAATCCGTCATTTGACAAACCCAGGTGAACGTTTGCATGAATTTCCATAGATTCAAATTCGTAATCTAGTTTTTTGGATAATAATTTTGGGGTTACCAGTATCTATGATTGATGTCTGAGTAATCACCAAAATTCAGTGAAAAGGATTGAGCCGATATAGTAATTGAGGATGAGTGTTGATGACGAAGTGTTTATACTTTTCAATGTGTAAACAAAAGTACAATGAACACGAAAAATATCATAAAGTATTACCATAGTTCCAGAAAAATAATTATAAACCAGTGATCGTTCAAACAAAATTATCCATAAACTATATCCAGTTGCACATTTTTTTTTTTAAACAACACTTTAAAACAATGATTGTACCAATAAAATTATCCATAAACTCTATCCATAGTTGTAAAACAAAATTATAAACCATATTTTAAAAAAGTCTCGAAAAAAGGCATGGCTTCAAATGTGCAAACAAAACTATCCATAAAGAATATCCATAGTTTTAGGAAAAAATTATAAACTGGAGTTTAAAAAAAAAATCGAAAAAGAAAAGGCATGGTTCAATAATGTTAAGATAATTCAAACTCACAAAAATGGCTACTTACCTCCAGTGCGATGGGAAGTATTGTTATGAAGTGCTAGGTGGGTTGCGCATCGATCGAACACGACCTTCAGAGATCTTCAATCCAAGGCTCTACCATCAAAGATATAGATCAAACACACGACTTTCATATACTCAGTCTGACGCTCTCCGAACAAAGATACAGATCGAACGAACACACGACCTTCAAAGATATTCAGTCTCACGCTCTCCCATCAAAAATATAGATCGAACGCACGACCATCATATCATATATTCATTCTCACGCTCCCCCAACAAAGATACAGAGACAACAACATTGGCGTTACCCATGAAAACACTAATTCAAAACCGCCGCCGCTATGAAAAAAACGGTTCTAATTCAAGAAGACAGCCCATAAAACCAAAAAGTTACCTTAATTTAGAAAGTAAAGCAAAATATAGCAAAAATAAACTAAATTTGAAAAGAAAAATATTAATTACATTGGCTTCACAAAAAGGCCAACGATTAAATTAAAAGAATACAAACTAAAATAATTAACCTTTAAATTTTAGAGAAAGGTAAAATAAAAGATTAAAAATTAAATTTAAAAAAATTGTTAACTGTTTTTGACGTAAAATATTGAAATTTTGAGAGTAAGAAAGACCAAACAGTTGATAACAAAGTAAAAACTTAAAAGTTAAATATTAAAATACGCAGTTTCAAATTTAGAAAGACTCATTGTTTAATTGATTTGTTGTAAAAAATGAAAATTTCAAAGTTAGAAATGTAATGGTAACATTTAAAAATGTAAACTGTAAATTGGTTTCTTCAAAGTACACACAATATGCACAAAGTTAATGAAATGTCAATTTTTATCTCAGTGACTCATACTATCGGACCCAGTTTGAATTCACACAATTAACAAAAAAGTTAATGCTTAAATTTGAAATGTCAATATTTATCTCAGTGACTCACAATATCTGACCTCAGTTTGAATTCACACAATTACCAAAAAAGTTAATGCTTAAATTTGAAATGTCAATATTTATCTCAGTGACTCACAGTATCTGACCTCGTTTGAATTCACACAATCACCAAAAAGCGGTGAAAGTAATTATACATATTTTTTTATTATTAAAAGTCATATGGCTTAATAACATTTTTCACTAATAAAATAACTTTATTAATTAATAAATAAAATCATACAAATTAATAATCATCTTCACTAAAGTTATATGGATTAATAATCCTCTTCATTATTAATTAAAAAATAATTAATTTACATTTTTCTAAATACTTTTACGTTGGAAATTTTGAATCATAAATATATAAATAACATATTTATTTCAAATTTTGAGATAACTTATTTTTTTCAATCTTTCTAACGGCCTTGCAAAAGCTTAGGAGTATCAAAAACCTAACTACTAAATCACTAAGGGTTTTTTTAAGTACAACCAATTAGTTATTGTATTAAAACAATGAGGGAAATCATAAGGAAACACACATTGGGTTTACCAATAATATTTTGATCTATAAATATATATATATTAATATATGTGTCTATAAATTCACTAATTAAATGAATTTACTATTAGATATTTCTATATATTGCAGTATATAGTCACCCACAAAATTGTTCCCCTTATTTAATGTAACATTTAATCACTCTAACCACTATAATATTTGATACAATATCTGCCCCTTAAGAAAAATCCATTATGAATATCAAAACACTAATATTACCCATAATGGCTAGTTTACCGTTATCACTGATACTCTTAGATAATTACAAACTCTTCCATAATGCAACCTCTAAACATTATTACTATTAAAAATCAATGACACTTGATAATTCTTAAGGGCTAACTCTAAAATTAAATAAAACATAGTGCACTATGATCTTTAAAACACAATGAATTCTAGAAACTATGACCCCTAGTACAATTCACCATCATGACATTATAATTCTTGAAATTTTACAACACACGTAAATTTAATATCTAACACATTAACTATAACATTAAAACTATAGCTTTTATGTACTTAAAGTGGCATAACATAGTGATCAAGTTGAATCAAGTGTAACTCCAAATTCGATCCCATAAGAAAGGAATATAATAAATGTTGTGTATTTTGGAGATGATATTTTAATTATCGATATTGACCCAGAAATAACTTTTCATGAGCCAACATATGGTAATGGTTTTGATTATCGATATTGACCCAAAACGCACTTTTGGTGAGTCAACATATGATAATGATCTGGAGGAGATGATACAATGATTTTGTATATTTTGTAGATCAGTTAAGATCTTAATGTTGGTGTCTGAAGTTCATTTAAACTATTATTCCTTCCATCAATTAATATTAATCAAGTATATATATGTTTTATTTTTATATTTAGTTATACGTATTTCAAAATTATAAAATTTCTAAAATACTATTTTGTATATTTCTATATGGTTTTTTCTGATTTTCACTATTCAATGTAATACGAATAATAAATATTCTTTAATCGGTTCCTATGTATTCATGTTTATATTATTGTGTTAAATATATGTATTGTTAAATTAACTTTGTGATATCTCAATTTGTTTTTCTTATTTCTAATTTTTTCCTAATGAGAGAGTCATTTTGCATGAATAGGGAGAGTTTCTAACATTAAACTCAATATTTTACAATAAATTGGCTAATGATCATGACGGGAAAAATATACAACTAGGAAAAACACATTGATGACATGCTAAATATGAACTGGTATAAATGTGAAAATTTTAATAAGTCCATTCCTTTCCCCTCTTTACTAATTTGGTTAGACGTGAAACAAACTTCATTAGTTAGTCATCCGAAAATCTTTAAAAATGTTTCCTCCCTTAGCAAATACAAAAATTGTTTCCTCCCTCATCGTACATTAAATTCTCCCTACAAAGGTATGCTCACTCTTTATATGTACACAAACAAGAGATTTTCTATCACCATACAATTAACTAAATATATATATATGTGTGTGTGTGTGTGTGTGTGTGAGAGAGAGAGAGAGAGAGAGAGATGAGTTAATAATCTAACGTAATATTCTCAATTCCACCACAAGCTCTAGAAGAACAAGGGGATATACGATTACTCCTTCTAGATGTTGAACAAGAAGAAGAAAGCGAAAGATAATTATAAACAACCATTTGAATTTGAGCTCTTAGTACCTGTGACATAATCTCATAAGAATATTGCAAGAAAAGATTCACAAACTTGGAAAACAATAGGGACATAAACATATACAATAAATGAGAATCAAATCTTTCTAGGTATTCAATTAGAACACCCACAACAACAATATAATCTACACTCAATTACATGAAATTTTATTGAGGATACCCTATAAGGGTAGGAAAAAAGGAAGCCTAGAAAATTGGAACAATTTCTAGAATAATCTATTGGGAGTGATGTCTTGTTGTTTCTTGGACATGGAAAATATTATTCATTGAACAATAAACAATTGACTCTAGACAAACTCAACATAGAAAGAAGCTCATCATAGGCATAGGAACAAGGATAGTTGACTGAACCCAACAAGAAAGAAAAAATTAAACATCGACTTGACTTGTGATTCACCCCATGCTACTACAATAAAAATTATAGAAGAAAATGATGGTCAAGATAAAACCCGATCCAAGCAGTTTGATAGTGATGAAGCTTCATCCAAGCATTCTAGGTTTGACGACATATTAAGTTGGATAGTAACAATATTATGCTATAAAGAGATCAACACAAAATGGATATTTGGTTGGAATGCTCTAACTAGGAAATAGAACAAAATAATATAAACATTGCAATAAGAATTAATGATCCACCTTTTGCACCCCAACAATTGGTACATAAGTTAGTGGATCAAACATTATATATGCCTATAATTATGCTAATCACCATAGTTATAAGTTAATTATTAGGTTGATGGAAGATGTTTAAACACCATGGAATATGTTAGAACATTCATAGTAATATTTACATATTTCATAGCTAACTAACATTTTTTGTTGTGTTTAAAATATGCATTCAATTTCTTTAAATTTATAAATAACCATAATATAATTTGTAATAAAGTTATAATTTAGTTAATTTCTAGTGTTTTTTTAATCTATGAAATGTGACAGGAATAATGGGTTACCCATTTTGATGGTTATCATCAATTGAATTTTATTTTCAATTGGATCAATTTGATTTATATGTCTTCCCTAGGTGGTTATTGACAAATTAATAAATATATTTTAGGAAAAACATTAAAATATATGGAAATCTAATAAAATGGATATACACTCAAGGAGAAAGGCAATACTTTTCATTAAGAACGAAATAATTGTTCAACAAAACACATTGTTTAGTATAGGTAACACCTAGATCACCTACTGTTGCGACCCTTCTACTAAAAATATTCATATTTTTATTATATATGTACAATGACAAATTCCTTAGTTCTCCTTGTGATCAAAAGAAGCCATGAACGTGAAATAAACTTGGACATGCATAAAAAAACCTTAATGAAATAAAATAAGAATCCGTTGTTTCTTTCACTAAATTGTAATATAATTACATTTATGCATCCTAAATTGTCTTACATCATTTCATAGAAAAAATATCATGAAATGTACACACCCTTGGCATTAAAGATTTCATCAGTACTATGTCACAAAGGCTCATAACATGAAAACATTAAATGACCCACAACTTTATTCCTTGTTAGTTATTCCCCATATGTCAGTTTTATTCAACAATGTCTCATGTTATTCTTCTCTTTTACTCACTTAATTCTTTTATATATTTTCCACAACTGCACCATTTTTTTCATTCTTCTAGAAGGTTTCTATCTAGTAGCAAAACTTAAAGGATGGAAGTTTGTTTTAAATCTTGTAAACCTTGTCTAACATTAATACTCCCCAATATGCATAATGTACAATGTTTAATGATATTTTCTGAAAAACATGGAGAGTTCTAATGAATTTTAAGTTAAAATAATTTTAAAGCATAAACATTGAGCAAATAAATTAAAAAAATGTAAAAATTGACAATTATTTTTATTTTTTATTTTGAAAAGCCGTGGAATATTAACCCACTCTAAATATTACCCGAAACAATTTCTCTAGTACGTGGAAAATTATCGATCTTATTTACATTGGAAAAAAAAATTATTCTACCAAGAGCGAATAGGCTATCCATCAATATTATCTCATTTTTCACTCTACTTAGTCATGCTAAACAAAAAAACAAAAAAATGGTATATGAAAATCAAACAATATTTTCAATAAAGAAATCCAAGAAGTAAGAGATAAATTTTCTCTCTATCCATATAACTACAAATAAACTTTGGTTCCAATGCCATGTTTGAAGGTAAATTAAAAAAAAAAGTGTGACAATCTACAAAATTCCAAAAGATATGAAGTGCGTGGAAACTAATTCACTCATATTTTACTAAAAACTCCTTCTCCTCGAAGCTACTTCAAACACAGTGAAAATTAAAATTGGTATCATGGATTAAGGTATACTAAGATATTCGTTTTTCTTAGGTTTGACTTTTCCATCATGCATAGCCAAAGTGCTAAATCTGTAACCATTTCATGTATCGCAAAATTTTGGTGAAACTAATTTCAGAATATTTTGCCAAAAAATAGACTCTTTGCACTATTTCAAACAACTATAAATTAAAATAAGTACCATTGGGTAAGACATACTAGGTGGATTTTTTTATTACTTGTTTCTTGTTTTGAATTTCTCATCGATCATAACTAAAGGGTTTAAAATGTAATCGTTTCTTTCATTTTAAGAGAAAAAATATTTTGATCATGTTTTAAAGAAAGGGCATAAACTTGTAAGGAAAACAAATCTAAAATTAAAAAGAACCTAAGAGAAGAAAAGAAATGATTCACCTAAGATGAATTGGAAGAACTAATTGTTAAGACTACACAAATACCTTGTAAGTAAAAGTAGTAGTGACAAATTCGAATAGATTCTCTTCATCTCCCTCCCAAATTGGATGGTGAAATGATTGAAGAAATAAAACACAAAGGATATACCAATTATGAAAGTCTTGTTTTCACAAATGAGATAACATTTTATCATTATGCTTCAATGCAACACATTAATTATTGAACATGACAACATAATACAATTCCACAAGAATGATTCCAAGTTGGCATGGAAGGGAAATATGTATTCATGGAATAGAAATTTTCGTTACAAGTAATCAACCATCAAAGATAAAAGTTGAACCATTTTGTAACATTATCTAGGAACTTGTGTGAAATTACTGGACATTATACTCTATCTACATAGTAAAAAGTTTGAAATTATTTTTCATTTATCATGCCTCAATCTTGTATAGTATCAAACTAATAGAATTGCATGCAACACTATTTGTTACCATGATTTTTTTATAAGGGAAATCATTAATTACTGAAAGTTGTTGCCAGGGGCTAATAATGTAGCTTAGTTGTTCATTTTCATTTAAAATTGCACACTCAACTTGCATTTTGAATAAATGAATCCCCTAAAAATGGGAAGAATACTATCAAACAAGAAATTTTCAACACCATCCAACATTTTCATGCATACATAAGACTTGCCATTACGAAAATCATATCATATCCACAATATATACTGAAAAAAACAATCTCCCAATAACATCAACTCCTAGAGATGTATCATAGTAGTTTTCATGAATGTTAAATAGGAAAATGCAATCAAGCTAAATCAATATGATTTTAGTTTAAGGACTTGTAATGTTGACGTTGAAATACATACTCTTTGAAAACTATTAAGCACATACCTGAGATCAAAACAAATTTTTTGCAGGAGAAAAAATCACAAGTTTCAAGAAGGCATATGAAATTGGAACATTGAGAATAGTAGCCATGCAAAAGAGAGAAAGAACTAAAATCTTGGCTATTAAAAATCTGTTCAAGTCTTCTTCAGTGTGCACATCTTGTTAGGAGAGAAAGCAAAATAAAATTTTTATCATTGGGCTAACTAAAAAAATTGAAGAGTAGTGATAGTTGAGAAATGTATATACTAAATAATAATTCACAATAATTCACAGAAAATATATAGACTTCCAGTTGAAAAAAATTGGTTAAAAAAAATTTGGACCACTCAAGTGCCTCCACAAAAGCTACATTAGGGTTCATAAACAATATTCAATTACATTTATAAAAGAACTTAGGAAGTTTGTCTCCTGTATAAGTAAAATAGACAACAATACTATTCCAATAATAGATAGAAAATTTTTATGGAAGACACATAAGGAGAAAAAGCCTCCAAATAATTACCACAACTAGACAACTTCATATGATGAGTATATATTGGAGATACAAGAAAGGCACAATAACTTAGTCACGTGAGGAAATATTTTAAGTGAACCAGGAAAAGGGTAAATAAACCAAATTGAATAGTGGCAGTTATACCTATTGGCCTTTTAAAATAAGTATAAAATAAAAATGGAAAGAATAGGAACCAAATTTTATATCACATGAATTATTAAGATGAGTATCCTTCTCTAGATCATCTTTCATTTGACTATTTTTGACAATGGTTCCAACCTCATTAAATGTAGTTTTTACACCATTGTTAAGGCCAATAATCTTGCCCGCCCTTATAGTAGTTGCCCATACTTATCAAAAAAGATCAAATGATGATTATTCTTCTCTGGAACATCTTTGCTTCTACTATTTGTGACAATCGTGATAACCTCATTAAATGTGGTTTTTACACCATTGTTAAGGCCAATAATATTTCCCTTACTTATAGGAGTTTCCCTTACTTACCAAGAAAGATCAACTTGTATGGTTATGGAGCAATTCCATCCTTAACTAAAATGTGTTCCTTATCATTGTCAATTATTTCTAACTCTGAAGTTCAAGTGATTGAAAAAAAATTGCATACTACTACATGGAAAAAGAACTGAGGGGTGAGTCAATTCCTTCAGGATAAACCTGCAAAACTCGTATCTCAAGGTTTCTTATCCCAACAAAGATCAACCTTTGCTAATCTAAAGGAATTCCTTCCTTATCTTTAATTTTAGTATTCACACCAGAGCTAGTCAACATCATGACAAAGACCTATATATTACTTGGGAGATGTATGGACACAAACACGTCAGTTATTTTGAATATTATAATCAACTAGTACATTTCTTTCATCTTCATGCTCGTGCCTAGCAAACATCAACCTTTGATGATTTGGAGGAATTCCTTGTCTTGAATTTTAGGCTTGGCATTATTTAAAATCTTTGAGCTATCAACTTCAAAAGTAATGTTCATCCAAGGTAGATTTTCGATATCTACATTCCACCTCTCAAATAGAGAACCAATTAGATTTAATTATGAGTTTTGAGATCTTCATATTTTTTATTTACTAGCCATTTCATTTATATGGCTACACTAATTCCTATAAAGATCGAATACCTTGCCCATCTTGCCTTTCATTGTGAAGATTTGTTACTACGTGGGCACACAAATTTTCATTTGCACTTTTGTCGTTTATAAGTTTACACTAATTCGTGTGAAGTTAGAAGACCTTGCCCTTCATTGTAAAGATTTGTTAATACGTGGGTGCCCACATTTTTACTTGGTTCCCACATTTTCACTTGCATTTTTATCATTTATATGGCTACACTAATTCCTATCAAGATTGAAGACCTTTCCATTCACTGTAAAAATCCGTTTCCATTTTTAGAAGCGTAATTCGTGTCAAAATGGAAGACCTTGACCTTCATTGTAAAGATTTGTTAATACCTAAGCACATACATTTTCAATTGCACTTTTATCGTTTATACACTAATTCCCCTTCATTGTAAAAATACATTACCTTTTTAAAAACTTTTAAATTTCTTTTTTACATATTTGTCAAGATGCTTTGCAATTAAAAAAAAATTATTAATACCAATAAATTTCATATAACTATTATATAAAATTAAAAATAAGTAACATAAGTATGTCGGGCAAAGGCTCGAGTAATACCGCCTTTGAACGCCTTGTTTCCAACATCCTAAAAATAAATAAGCTATTAAAATGAGAATTGAATCCACAATCCGTAATAATGTGAATGAGTAAAATACCGTAAAACCATGAATTATTTACTATAATAATGTGACTAACCAAATGGAATAAGTAAAAAAGGTAAAACCATGAATTGAAACCTTATTGGCCAGATGTGCATTTGGAAGGGAAGGGAAAAAAACGAAAATCATTAATGGAAAGAAAGAACCACCTAAAAAAAGCAAGCTGCACCAAAAAACATTAACTCTCAACTTGAGGAGAGAGTAGGGACTTTATAAAACTAATCTTAGACGCGGTAAAACTCTTGTAGCGTTTGAAGGGCACTGGGGAATCCCTACATATAATATATTGTATTTTCATTTTTCGAGCATCTTCCTCCTCCTCTGTCCCTATCACGTCTAGCTATGCTGGTGTGTGTTTGGCTGTCTATGTGGTTTGACTTCGGGTCTGTCCGTGTCTAGGTGTAGGTCGACCTCGTGTTTGAGTCAATCACGGTTGTGTGGGATAGAGGAAGCAGAGGCTAATGCTGATGCTGATGCTGTGTAAGAAAATGGCATGGTAGGGTGGTAAGAAAGAAATAGGTGGTTGAAGTTGCTTCTGTTCAAAGCCTATCTCACTAATTCCAATTACTTTGCTGAAGAAATGAAATCGAATCCCAATTCGAGGTATGTAGAGATGGCCCTTGGCCTTGTATCTGTATGTTTCCTTTGATTAGTTTAAGGCTCTCTTTCTTTCAAAAATTTCTATTGAATTTAAGGCTTTGTTTTATTTAATTTTTTATTCAATCTATTTATTATTACATTTAATTTTTCCTTCATACTTTTAATCGGTCTTGTGGAGGTTTGGGGTTACACCAAAATTCACAGGTGTCTGTAAACGTTACAAATTAAGATTCTAGGGTGAAAATTAAAACCCAGAGGTGTTGGTAAAGGTTACAAACAAATCAGTAACTAAGATCTCAGGATGGAAATTATGGATTCCACGAGGTGCGGCTATTCTTCCAACACCTCCCCTCAAAAGCAACTCGGGAATCTAACCTCTATCCACGATCTCATACCATGTAGAGGTTTGCAGTTACACCAAAACCTGTAGGTGTTGGTGAAAGTTACAAATCAGTAACTGAGATCCCTAAAGTGGAAATTAAGGATTCCATAGAGCTGCATTAATTCTTCCAACAGATATTTGACTCTAGGTTCATCAATTTATCCTATTCCGTGCAAATTCAAGAATCACTCCCCATAGCTGTGTATTTGGGTTTAATCTACTGCGTATTAGCTTATTTTACTTTGTGGTTCTATCCAGTATAACCTCTTCTTTATTAGTTT
>APFE030923501.1:0-19079 GCA_000404065.3 Pinus taeda | reverse complement strand
ATCTCCTCTTTGGTGCCACCCACATATGCAATAATTATTTATTGGATCAGTTTGCCAACTGGTTTCCTCCCACTGTGTTTTCCAAGATTTCTCAGCTCATCCTCAACCTCACTCTCCTGGAGTCTCTTGTCTCTGCCTTGCCTTTCCTTGAACTAGCCATTATTGTACTATTGCATAACCTTATAGCCTATTGATGACAACAGCCCAAAACTAGCTTCAGTGCTTTTTTCCTCTAAGAGGAGTTACCTACTTCAGGACCAAGAAACAAAAATTCCAAACCATTATTTTCATAATTTTCAACAGCCACTCGTTCTCTTCATCCAATGTTTCTTCCCCCCATATATCTTATTCAAAGCCCCTAAGTGTTAAAGACCCCCAACATCACCATTTTAATGATGTTTGGGCCTGCACAAGACTATGTAACTTCAACCTTTCAGTATAGTCAACCAAATATCAATTATATATATATATAGAAGTGCACCCTTCCAATTCCACTTACCAAACTTATGGCAGTTTGTATAAACATTTTGCTCAATAACAAAAATCTGCTCTACAATTACGTACCTTCCACAATGCTTCCACTGCAATAAACTGATTTCAACGCAGTCTCCCACATCTTCAATTTCTTCATTTGAATTAGAAATGATGCTGGCTCATACGGTTTTTAATATCAGTGCTTTCAATCCAAAGTCTATACTAAACCAACAATCTGATCATTCAACTTACCTCCCCAATGAATAATCTGGGCTACGCAACCTTCACTACTTATGCATCTGGTTATTAACGTTCCGCTCCACGATTTCTATCCTGCAATTCTTGAATGAATTCTTAATGATTATTACAACGTCACCATTTCCTCAATCCTAGATTTCAACGAGTTTTCCAGACTTATGTTCAACGCTGATTTTTCCTCAATTCAATACGGTCGCTTTCTGCAAACAATTCTCCAGCACTGACGGTCTCTCCTGCAAACATACTCTTTCACAAATCAATGTCAATTTTAACAAACAAATCATTCCCACTCGGTCTCTACGTTCCATTTTGTTCCCTCAACAATACCAGCAGATCCATAAAAGTCGATTTCCATACTCTCAATTGGATTCCACGCTATATATAACACAATTCCACTTGTTTTCAATCATTCCAACATTACGCAGTAAATGAATTCAAAACCTACGCTTTCAACATAGATTAAATCACCACCAAGTTCATTAATTTTAATGTGAGACATAAATCAGATCCATTTAATTTAAAACAGGCCGAAGCACAATTCTATCAATGTCGACTCATATAAACGATGCCACTCCATTCCACTACACAGACAACCATTCTGTATTGTAAATTCATACAATTTCAAATATATTGATTTCAGTTTCACCTGTATACAGCTTCAATAACTTGATTCACATAATATGTCAACTTTTATCATTGTACCGCAGACCAACACATTAACAATAATAATTCACCATTTATTCGTACCCATTCCAGTGCAGTTGACATTGATTATGCAGATCGAAAAACTTTTGTTGGCCAGATATTTCATTTCTGTGGCCCTTTACAATTGCTGAAGGCTTACAACCTTGTTGTTCAAGCCTACTCTCAAAATCACACTCACTCACAATCTCAATGTATTTTTCTCTCAAAACCCCCTCCTATTTATACAAATTTTAAAAATAATCTAATTTAATGCTCAATCCCCTTAATTCCTCAATACCACTAAAATATCTCAACAAATCCTATCATCTAGAATCTTATCCGTTTATATCCTTAACTAGTCAAATTCTCTCATATCCTTTTATTAATAAAAGGATATTTAGAAAATCCTCATTTTCTCCTATTTTATTTAAAATAACAAATTAATTAAATAAAATATTACAAATTGTCACACCCCCTTTTCTAACATATTTACAAAAAAAAATACCCTTGATGCTCTTGCATCATTACATTACCATGGCTTAGAAATACCACATGCCCAATATGATGTGTTGATATTCCATCTTCTTAAATTAATTAATGTGAGGTAATTTAATTAATAGAGTATATTTAACATGAAAATAAATATTATAATTGATATGTCAATATTACCATGAATATTCCAACATATTTCACGGGGTTTAAATACCTACGATGAACCTAATAATTAAATTATAACTATGAAAGATCTATTCTTATGATTAGCATAATTATAGGCATATATATTTTCAATTTTATTTTCAATTTAAGTTAACCGGAAATATTAACATTAAATTAAGACAAACTAGGGAAGCCATATGGATTAAATAGATTGAAATACAAATAAAATTCAATCCATGATAACCATCAAAATGGTTACCCCAATATTCCTGACACATTCCATAGCTTAAAAAAACATGGAAATTAACTAAATTATAACATTATTACAAACTATATTGTGATTGTTTATAAATAATATTTTTTTCATCCATATTTCAACAACAACAAAAAATCTTAGTGGAAAATTTTAGTGGTGAAATATGTAAATATTACTATGAACGTTAAAACATATTCCATGGGGTTTAAATATATGCCATCAACTTGATAATTAAATTATAACTATGAAATATATACTCTTATGATTAGTAAATTATAGGCATATCTATTTTGGAGTTTATTTTCAATTTAAGTTAAAAGAAAATATTAACACAAATTAACAAACTAGTGAAGTCATATAAATTAAATGGATCTAATTACAAATAAAATTCAATCCATGATAATCATCAAAACTAGTAACCCATAATACCTATCACATTTCCTAGATTTAAAAAAAAAAGAAATTAACAAAATTATAAGTTTACTACAAGTTATATTGTGATTATTTATAAGAATATTTTTTTGCATGCATATTTCAACAAAAAAATAATATTAGTGGAAAATTTTAGTGAAAAATAATCTTTGTTGGGTTTTCTTGATGCCAATATCAAGACCAAATGCATCACTATTTACTTCACACTTTTAATACCCATTATAGGATTACATTAATAGCCATGTTGTTGAATTATGTTACATATTGATATCCATTTTACCTTGGGATTTGAACTTGTGTCATGCTCTTAACCATTATATCTACTCAAACTATATAGTAGTATATCACTTTTTAGAAGCGATATATAATACTATTTCTTTTTTGGCTTCACTATTTACTTCACACTTTTAATACCCATTGTAGGATTACATTATTGGCCATGTTTTTGGATTATGTTACATATTGATAGCCATTATAGCTTGGGATTTGAGCTTCTGGCATGCTCTTAACCATTAGACGTACTTGAACTATATACTATTATATCACTTTTTAAAAGCGATATATAATACTATTTATTAAGGGGACTTGAACCTTGAACCTCATGATTTTATTGTATCACTTTTTAAAAGTGATATATAATACTATTTCTTTGTTGGCTTGACCCACACATAGATGTCAATCTTAAATCTCATGATTTACATAATACTTCATAACAAGTTGGTCACCAATTGAGATGCCCCACAAATTTATATATAATAAATTATAACTATTTAATATACAAATAAAATCTAAACTTTTATATTAAATTAGAAAAATCAATTAAAAATATATATCTAATTATTTTTATTTTAAGATATAGATTTATTAATAAGATTAAGTTAAAAATTTAGTAAATTACAAAATAAATAATTAAAAATAAAAAAAATAATAAAAAAAAAAACTAATCTAAATTTTAGAAAATAAAATAATTTAATTAAGCCATATTTTTTAAGTATAATTTAAATCTTAAAAAATATAAAATTTAATTTTACCTAATGTAAACCTTTTATCTTAAAAATTTATAACTGAATTATGTAAGAAACCACCCTTATTAATTTAACCTCATGTAAACCTTTTATTTTAAAAATTTATAACTGAATTATATAAGAAACCACGCTTAATATAATTTTATTATTGATCCGGTTCTTCAATTAAAATTTTATGATACATTTAAACACTAACCATGTATCTATGTTGCATAATGTTCCTCGAAAAAGTTGAACAATGATAAGTTCTTGGAAAGCATCTTTCTGACGAAGTAAATATTTCACGAAGACAGTTGAAATATTTTCTGACATCGTAACAAAACAATGACGGATAAGGTCCCTTGATCCTCCTCGTGCTACGCAGTGGTCCCATATAGTGGTGGAATATTTTCTGACATCATAACGAATCAATAACGTGTCATTACTATCTCAATCGGAGGGAAACTAAATTTGAATGTGGTCGTTTCTACACTACGCCACGAATTTGTCCCTTGTTAAAAAACATACGCATTAAACAAGGAATCGGCTTTACATATTCATTCTTTGCCGATGCGGAAGTATTTTAATGTGTGAAAGGTGTTTTCAAATGTTTTGTTGCCTAAAAAAAAGTATTTTCATGTTTTTTTATTGAATAATTGATTTTAATTTTTTAAGATAATTTTAAGAATATTTGTTAAATCAGTTATTTGGAATTAATTAAAAGTGTGATTGATTATAAATATTTGCATATTTTGGAGTTTATATTCATGTTGAGATAAAGATCTAAATGCTCATGTTAGGGGAATTACAGATATATGGTAGTTTGGATTACAAATAAAAGCCGAGTATCCGTATCACAAGTTCGACGGAGTAAATAACATATATACACATATATACAATCCGTCGTTTTAGAGGAGAAATAACTATTTAGACTCTCTGACATGAATTTCTCTACAATCACAAAAACCAGTTAAGCGTTTTAACTGGCATATAGTTTCTTGTTAAGCGTTTTAACTGGCATATAGTTTCTTTCTCAATAGCAAATGCAAGATGTTGCCTATTTAAGGGAGCATGTGGGAAGATAGATAAAAGTGTTTTGTATATACACAATATATAGTCGAGTGAAATGAAATACTTAAGAGTACTTCTCCTAAAATGTCATCAATTCCCTAGTTGCCCAAAATAATGTAACTGTTCTCACGGTATCTGAAAATCATATTTGTTGAACTTTCCTATATATTTTTCAAACACAATATTTAGTTCTTTTCGGTTAAACTAATACACTTTTCTAATTTTCAGAGTGGAGTGCCCACCGATAGATAAAAAAACGTAGATGGCATCCCATGAAGTTAATATTTTGAACATAGCACCTTTTATTTATTTTTTACAAATATTTCTAATTTTATAAATATGGAAAATATTGTAATGATTATAATTATGATTTTAATTATTAATTAATCTTTTTAGTTATGATAAGTATTAATTAATATATGTCATTTGGTGATAGTTATTAAATATATGTTAATTTAATATTATTACCTAAAAGACATAATGAGAGGTAAATTTTTACATTTTTCCCATATGTTTTTAGGTTTTCATGTTACTATAATTTGAAAAGATATGGTATATATACATATTCAAGAATAAAATTAGTTTCTTTATGGTATAATGACCTAGCAAATACTAGGTCAACCAACTAGTATGCTTACTTTAAAGTTTAGAAGGCAAGTCACCACAACAATACTTATAAGCAATCAACAACACAACCCTATTTAACAAGGTATTATAGATGTTAGAGATCAAACAAAACAAATATATATTCAAGAATTTGTGCAGCTCACAAAAACACTCTACACTTCATCATTAATAATCAAGAATATATGTAGTTTACATGCAAGTAGGAGAGTTAGAACAACCACATAGAATGTAGAAACTAATCCCTAAGCTAAGTCTCACACAAAACTAATGAATGAACTCTCTCCAATAATAATTTCTCCATTAAGTTCAACAATCCCCTTTAATGGAGAAAGGGTTGACTAGTACTCCTAACATCTCCCTAAATAACTTAGATTTAATTATTCCAAGGGACTTAGTAAAAATGTCTACAACATTATCACAAGTATTACAATATTGAATATAAAAATCCTTTGACTGAACCTTCTCTCTAACAAAGTGAAATTTGAAACTCCCCTTTAATGGAGAAAGGGTTGACTAGTACTCCTAACATCTTCCTAGATAACTTAAATTTAATTTTTCCGAGGGGCTTAGTAGAAATGTATGCAACATTATCATAAGTATTAAAATATTCAATATAAAACTCCTTTGACTGAACTTTCTCTCTAATAAAGTGAAAATGCGTATCAATAGACTTTGTGTTTTTATGAAACACTCGATTGTTTGTAGGTTTGATCAAGCTCTGGTTGTCACATCTGATAATTCTTGCATATTTTGTTCTTCTTTGGAATCATGGAGAAGTCTCCTCAACCAAACTTCTTCACATCACACATTGCATGATACTTGGCTTCTACTAAAGACAAACATACAATGTTCTGCTTCTTGTTGCTCCATGCAATGACCCCAGAAACAATGTTGAATGCATAACCTTTTATGGATCGTCAGTCATCTAGTTTTCTGGCCCAGTATGAATTTGAAAAACCTGTCACTCTAACATCAAATGAATCAGTATATTTAATACCAATGTGTAAGGTTCCTTGAGGATACCTTAAGATGCCTTTTTTTGCAACCCAATGGTCCTTAAGGGTCTTTGAAATGAATTCACTAAAGACACTGACTGCAAAACCCAAATCCGACCTAGTTATGGTCAAGTAAATTAATGAATAATTATCTCCAAATCCATTAAACTTATCTAGAATGGGATCTAGAAGTCTTATCATGAAAGAATTATCCATTCCCATTCACTGCTGGGATTTTATTCGGAAAGAACCTCATCTCTTGGTGTCCCCTTTTCCAACTGTTTTATATTAGCTTTATTTATTTAAGCATAAAGTATTTACTTTCATTGTTACACCTTGAACCTAGATTTTCTTAACTTAGGTTAGTAGAGCATATAATGGAGGGGGTTACATACTCTGGCCCTTAAATTTACATCGTCCTCAGTTTATTACTACATCTTACAATATTATTTCCTTTGTTCACACATAGCTTTTTCTGAATTTATAAATTCCCACGGCCTCGCCATTTCATGCACCTCTTCCTATATATCTATATATATATAGATCGGTTACAAAAGAGTTTTACCCACACATCTCCCTCCATTGCAACTGGTAGCATTTGTTTCAATCAATTTTGCGAGAGCTTTTAGACATAGAAACTCAACTTTGTCTACCATAGTTAATATCTTAACTTGATTTACAGTACTACTATTTGGGAAACTAGGGGTTACGTTTCCCACCTTTTAAATATAATTCCTCGTGTTCATTCTGTTTCAGGAAATTCATGTTCTTTCCTTACATTCTTCTAATCATTTTGTGTTATTGTCAACCACTTGCTTCCTGCAATTCCCCTCCATTAGTCACAACAAGTAAAACTAGCACATTTGACTAATCAACATGTATAAAATATCATATCAAATTAGCTCAAACATAACCATCAAAATCATATGTACCATCAATTATAGATAACCTATTATCCACATAGATCAAAATCATAATCACATTCATAGACAACTTAAATAAAACATTGATACTTATCCTTGAATCACTTCTTAGCTTCTTTCTTCAGTACGCACTCTGAGTCGATTGCCATAGCAGACAATCACCTAGTGGCTTTTCTTCTATCATGTGCACCTGCACATAGTGTGCATTACACACACACAACTATACATGTAATATATCATCATGCAATACATGCATCCATACCAGTACCATATATATTGTTTGTACACATTATGTCCTGTACATGTGTACCTAATTTCAATGTCCATAGCATGAAATATCCTTCATCCACATGTTTTTAACCATGCTAGTATTATGCCAAATATTCCTTCAATTTTTCAATTACCTCTAGGCAATTTTGACTAAACCATGCTCGGTTTGTCGATAGGAAATTAAGGAATTTCATGGTCTTGTTCAATTTCTATTATTTGAGCACAAGTAAATAATTTTTTTATGTGAATGTATTTAGGTGTTTTAAGGAATTTCATGGTCTTGTTCAATTTCTATTATTTGAGCATAAGTAAATAATTTTTTTATGTGAATGTATTTAGGTGTTTTTATTTATCTAATCCCTTTCACCATGCTCGGTTTGTCGATAGGAAATTAAGGAATTTCATGGTCTTGTTCAATTTCTATTATTCGAGCATAAGTAAATAATTTTTTTATGTGAATGTATTTAGGTGCTTTTATTTATCTAATCCCTTTCACGTGTTTTGTGGTTGCAGAATAATTTCATCAAACTCCTTCATACTACAACTTTATCATACCAATAACTTTTCGTTTTGGAATTTACTTGGTATTTACTTGGTCGCTAAAACAGGTCTTAATGACCTCTGCCAAATCATAAAGTAAGCATTTAATATAGTATGACTTTCAATATTATACTTGAGGTTTAATAGCAACTTTTAGCCTTGTCGTTAAGAAAATAATTATTTGGTACTCAAAAGTACTCTACACATAAACTAATCATGTCATATGATTTACTATTTTTCTATTTACACTCCTTCCTACACCTTGTTGACCACGAATACTTTAGTGTATGTTCAAAACCAATTAAACAATAAATATGAAAATAGATACATCTCCCATACATGAGTTATAAATGAAGGTTACCATACTCTTAATTCCACATGCTCAAAGTTTTCTAGGTACTATGCCTACCAAGTTGTGAACCTAAATTAATCACATTTTACACTTCTTCTTAAACATTAAATCACCGCTGGAAACAAAATAACATAACTCATTTATCAATTATCAAATGAATTCTTTGATCGTTTAGGAAATATTTTTTATGTTGTCCTATTCAGAACCAACAACACTATTAAGGCAATCTAGCCAGCAAACTTCTTCAAGATTTTTTAGCAAACAAAACTATGTATAATGACTTTCACCCCATTTTCATAATTGTCAATTCAAGTTGATAGTGTGAGTCACTGAGATAAAGATTGACATTTCATATTTAAGCATTAACTTTTTACATATTCTCTTGAGTGTGAAGAAAAAAATTTAAGCATTGAGTTTTTAAATTTCACTATTAGTTTTTTAACTTTGAAATTTTGTGTTTTTGATTGCAAAAAAAATTAAATAGCTAGAGTTTTTAACTTTGAAACTATCCATTTTTTACTTCAAAAGTAAATAAATATTATTTTGAAATTTAACTTTTAAATTTTTACTTTTTTATCAACTATTTGCTCTTTCTAACTTTGAAATTAGTTTTCATATCATATAGCTTTGCATGACTAGCCAAACCTACCTTTTCGTGAGGTCCTATACCTTTTTGTTTTTAATTTTAAATTTAACCTTTAATTTTTTACTTTGCTTTATTTAAATTTTAAAAGTAAATTATTTTGGTTTGTATTTTTTTAATTTAACGGGTGGTTTCTTTTTAATGAATGTAATTTATAATGTGTTTTATTTTTTTAATTTAACGGGTGGTTTCTTTTTAATGAATGTAATTTATAATGTGTTTTTAAATTTAAGTTAGTTTTTGCTTGTCGGGGCTGTACTTTCTAAATTTATGTAACTTTTTTGTTTTTATGAGCTTTCTTTTTGAAATCGAGCAGTTCATAGCCGTTTTCTCACAATCACAAATTTATATTCTAGATTTAAGTAATTTTCTAAATTTAAGTAATTTTTTGCTTTTATGGGATCATAGATGTCTTCTTGCGGTTCCCTTCATAGCCGTTTTCTCATAGCCGTTTTCTCACAATCGCAATCTCACCCAGCTTCTTGAATTCCCTTCATAGCAGTTTTCTCACAATCGCAATCTCACCCAGCCAATATGTGATGGATTTCGAAACTATGCTCCAGCCAATATGTGATGGATTTCGAAACTATGCTCCTGCCCAATTGTTCGAGGATAGTGTTTTCATTGGTAACGCCAATTTTGTTGGCTCTGTATCTTTGTTGGGAGAGCGTGAGACTGGATCGTGTGTTCCCTCTGTATCTTTGATGGGGGAGCGTCAAACAGAATATGTTTGAAGGTCGTGTGTTCGATCTGTATCTCTATTAAGACAAAGTCAGAATGAATATATGAAGATCATGTGTTTGATTCACAGTCAAAGCTCCGGTCACTTCATAACTTTACTTCCAATCAGGCTTGAGGTAAGTAACCATTTCTGTCAATTGAAATAGATCTTTGTTTATAATATTTTTCTGCAACTATGAATATTGTTTATTTTGTTTTCACATTTGAAGCCATGCCTCTGGATATCGTGCGTTCTGTATCTTTGTCGAGAGAGACTCAGACTTAATATATGAAGATCATGTGTTAGATCCACGCTCAACGCCGTTGTCACTTCATAACTCTACATCCAATCAGGATTGAGGTAAGTGGCCTTTTCTGTCAATTCAAATTAGCTTAACATTCCATGCCTCGTCTTCTTCGATCTTTCTTTGTAATTTGTTTGCATATTTGAAGCCACGCCTCTTCTTCAAGACTTGCTTTGAAGTATGGTTTATAAAAACATCTTACAACTATGGATAGCGTTTATCGACAATTTTCTTTGTACAATGTAATGTGTTGTTTATAAATTTTATGTGTAGCTATGGAAATCGTTTATGGATATGTTGTTTATAAATTTTTTCTACAGCTATGGATATATATGTTATATATGTTGTTTATAAAATTTTTTTATGGATATGTTGTTTATGGATATGTTTTTTTTATGGATATCGTTTTTGGATAATTTTGTTTGCAAATTTGAAATGTTGAACACTGGTTTATAATTATTTTTCTGCAATTTTGGAAATTACTTATTGATATTTTTCGTGTTTCATTATACATTTGTTCACACATTGAAAAGTCTAAACACTTCGTCATCAAGATTCGTCCTTAATTACTATATCGGCACAATCTGAGATATCAATCATTTATACACTTAGCCCCAAAATTATGATGCAAAAAACATAGAAATTCTTGCAAACAGTCACCTCTTTCCTGGTTTGTTAAATGATGGATTGGAAATGTTCCTTGGGTGGGTGATAAACTTTGATGTCTCATTTTTATATCTATATTCTAATATGAAATTCATAGATTTAGCATAGATTCACTTTATATGAAAATAGATTTAGCATAGCTTCAGCTTTTTTTTATTGTAATTGGAATTTGGCACTCAGATTATATATTTTTGAAATTTTTAATAAAAAAATAAATTCAACATTTTAAATTGTATTTTTAAATATAAAAATTATTCTTAATACTTTTAAATACAGACATGTAGAAATATGAATATGTGAAAAATAGTGAAAGCTATTTTTTTTTTCCAAATAAAACACGAAAATGTTGTCCTCTTAAACTAAATTACACTTCTATTACTCAATGTTCACTTTTGTTGTTCACGGCCCTTACAGCTTACTTTGATATTGAAAATCATAGGTGGCCACACATAATTTAACAACCTTTGTCATCACTTTGTTAGTGAAATTAAAAATAGTATTTGACATAAACTAGAAAACTAAGTTAAATTTTAGTAATTAGATTGTTGTGCTCATAATTAATTATTTATATTGTAAGTTTTTATACATATTATTTGTTATATTATAATGTATATATTGATATCTGAATTTTCTCAATAAGTATTATAAATAAAAATAATGAAATGATATGCAATTTTATTTTGTTTAAGCTTTCTCAGGAGGAAGAGAAGGAGGAGGAGGAAGCAGCGAAGGCAGAGGCAGAGGAGGTAGAGGAGGAGGTGGAGGCAAAGGCAGAGGAGGCATAGGAGAGGAGGATGAGGAGGAGGCAGAGGAAAAGGAAGAGGAGGTAGAGGAGAGGAGGAGGAGGAGGAAAAGGAGGAGGATGAGGTGTACGTGAAGGCAGAGATGGAGGAGGAGGTGGAGGAAGCAATAGAGGTAGAGGTGGAGGCAGGGGAGAAGGAGGTAGGGGAGGAGGAGGAGGAGATGGAAGAAGAGGGGGAGGAGCAGGAGGAGGACGAGGCGGTAGCATGAGATGGCAGAGGTGGTGGTGGTGGAGGTGGAGGTGGAGGATGAGGAGTAGGAAGAGGCAGAGGTTGAGGTCATGGAGGAGGAGGAGAAGGAGGAGGAGGGGGTGGTGGTGGAGGAGGAGGTAGACGTGGAGATGGAGGAGGAGGAGGAGTAGGAAGTGGAGGAGGAGGAGGTGGTGGAGGTGGAGAAGGAGGAGGTGGAGGTGGAGGTGGATGTTAAGGTGGAGGCGGAGGTGGTTGCACAGTAGGAGGTGTTGGAGGTATAGGTGGATGTGGAGTAGGGGGTGGTCGGGGTATAGGTGGATGTAGAGGAGGAGGAGGAGGAGGAGGAGAAGAAGGATGAGAAGGGTATGGAAGAGGAGTATGAGGAGGAGGCATAGGTGAAAGTGGTGGTGGAGGAAGAGTGGAGGTTGAGGTTGAGTTGGAGGTTTAGGTGGAGGAGGAGGAGGAGGTGGTGGAGGTGGTGGACGTGGAGGAGGAGGAGGAGGAGAAGGAGGAGGGTGTGGAGGACTTGGAGGTGAAGTTGTAGGTGGTGGTGAATAAGGAGGATGAGGAAGAGGATGAGGAGGAGGGAGAGGCACAGGAGGAGGTGAATATTTATGTGGAGGTTTAGGTGGAGGAGGAGGACGAGGAAGAGGAGGACGAGGAGGAGGTGGTGGAGGTGGAGGAGGAGAAGGAGGAGGAGGAGGAGGGTGTGGAGGAGGTGGAGGTGAAGTTGTAGGTGGTGGTGAATAAGGAGGTAGAGGAGGAGGATGAGGACGAGGGAGATGCGGAGCAAAGGTGGAGGAGGAGGAGGAGGAGGATGTGGAGGTGGAGGCGTAGTGAATGAGGAGGTGGAGGAGGAGGAGCAGGAGCAGGAGGTGGATGCAGAGGTGGTGTAGGAGGCAGAGGTAGAGGAGGAGGTAGAAGCAGAGGTGGTGGAGGTGGTAGAGGTGGAGGTGGTGGATGGGGAGGTGGGGCAAGAGGAGGTGGTGAAGGAGGAAGAGGAGGTGGTAATGGTGGAGGAAAGGGAGGAGGAGGATGTGGTGGTTGAGGAGGTGGTGGTGGAGGTGGAGTTGGAGGAGATGGTGGAAGATGAGGAGGAGGAGAAGGCGGTGGGGGAGGCGGAGGTGGAGGAGATGAGGGATGTATGCGGAGGAGGAGGATCAGGAGGTGGAGGTAAACGATTATATGGTGGAGGTGGAGGTGGAGATATGCAAGTCAATTTAAGATTCATGTCTTAAATTCAAATATTAAATTGTTACTCTCTTCTCCACTATTGCAAATGAAAGATAAGTCTCATGAATCTAGAACATATCTCTTCACATACATAATATACTACTATTAAATGATAATTAATTCATTTAGGAATATTTCCTCTATTCAGAAATATAGTCATTCAATTACAACAAATTTCTTTTACATTTAGATCTGATATATTGGACAAGAATTTGAAGCATTTATGAAGATAAAAAATTTGTGTTTATTTTGATGAAAACTTTTGTTAGTCCCTTAAACACTTCTAGCTCTAGTTTTGTTGTTCAATGAACCATTTGTTTGGGAATGACTGCTTTCATCTTAGAATTATCATTGATTTCAGAGGTGTTGGTTAAAATTAATGTTGTTTCTTGAATAAGAAGCCTTATGTTCTTGTTTTCTTCTCTTTACATGAGAAACATAGGATATTAGGAATCATATATAGATTTTTTTATTCCTAGTGTATTCCAAATTTTTTGTGTAATTATTCCTTTAATGAAATTATAATTTTGAGGGAAAGGCTAAAGGAGAAACACATATAATTAGTTGAGGAGGAGAGACTACTTAGTGTATTATCATTTTTGAAGTGGAAATCCTTTGATGATACTTATTTTGTAACATGTTATGCTAAGTAATGAACATTTTTCTTTGTGGACTATAATTTTGAACTCAAAAATTATGGCTTTATAATGAGTTTGTGTTAATTAATTTTTTTATCATATAGGATATTAAATGTCATTACATCTTTTGTCTTTTAGTCAATCTCATTGCGCATTTTGTTTAATTTCAAAAAATTGTGTATTGATCAACAATTATTACAGTTTTGATTGAAGAAGAAAACATACTAGTTATTATAATACTTACACACCAAGGAGTTGAAAAAACTTATAGATGGTGATGAACCACCAAATCCTAATGATGTTCATTTATTTGAAGCGAAGTAATTGGAAAATTATTTTTCTATTAGAGAATCAATGCATAATAAGGAAAAGTAACTTGACGTAAAGATTAAATGAGGGATTCACTAATAATTTACAAGATTTTATAATTAAGTGAATGCTTCACTAATATTTTACAACATTTTACAATTCATTGAAGGACGCACCAATATTTTACAATATTTTATATTTTAGTAGAATATTCCAAAAAAATGATATATACTTGTTGTAGTGTAGTAGACAATGACCATTGGTTACTAGTAGAAAGCAAAACAATAAATCACATGAAGATAAAGAACGTAGGAATAGAAGAAGTGAAATGATGTAGCAGAGAGGCAACAAAGTGTTACTTTATATTATATTCTCTTGAGAAGATAATCACAAAAGATACAATGATGCATATATATATATATTATGTAGAGATAGTCAAAATAATTTAAGTCAAAACAAATTTAGCCTATCTAACCTAGAATCTTGACTCGACTAGAGAGTTGATCAACTTTATAATATCAATTGTAGAATTGTTTGGGATGGTGAACTAAGTCGACTGGCCCCTCCAACATCTCCCCTACTCTTAATTCATTCCTTGTCACAAATGACAGGAAGAATTGGAGTCTTACAAAATTTGATACACCATAAATTAAAAAATGTAAATCCTAATAATGATATAGAAGTTCATCCACAAGGGTGGTTGGCTAATTAGAAGATCTAGTTTTGTGGTCAACTAGAACTTCTTGAATTACATCTGCAAGATTTAAAATGAGAATTCCTCTTCTTTTCCCTTCCTTGGCTAACTGATTAGAACATTCAATTTCAAGTTCCTTAGTGTGATGTTGTTGTTCAGAAGCGAGACCAAATCCTAAAAGCTTGGCTCAAATAGATTGAATTTATGTCGTGGGGAAGATGATCGAGACGATTGTGCTATTGCAGGTGCTAGTGTTGAAGTCAAACGGGATGTTGTTTGATAAGTATTTGGTGCAAGAATTTGAATATCTTCATCGAATATAGACCATTTCCATGCAAATATACTTTCATGGGCATCAAATGCTTTTAAATATTTCAAATATTTTACTTTGTCGGCTAGTGATATGTGTCGTGACAATTCTTGATCAACTAGTATTTGATGTTCTAATAGTTGCACCTTATTAATAATTGCATGAAAATAATCAATATAGTTGGACTTTATTAACAATTCCATGAAAATAATCAATAACATTCAAAGATTCTACTTTTACTCCCTTCCCTTCTCTAAAACATTGTCTCTACTCCTATTGTAGTTGGGATTAATATTTTTCTCCTATAAAACCTAATTCTAATGGGCAGACATTGTTCGAGGTTGAGTTACTTGTTGGGAGTACAATTCTCAAATTAGAGATTATTGATTTTATGTTTGATTGCATTTGGGTGAGAAATGTATTAGGAAAATATTAAAAACATTGGGCTCTGTGATATAATGTTTTTTTTTAACTCTTCCTTTTCTGTGGAAAATTCTTGGTCGGCATTTTGAATTATAGTGGATGTTTTTTCATTCCCTTGAAGTATCAATTTATCTTGAAATTTATTTACTAAAGTGTTATAAACCCCAAACCCTAAACTCTAAACACTAAACCCTAAACACAAAACCCCAAACCCTAAACCCTTAAATCTAAGCATTTTATGATCTATTAAAAATAATTTTGTAACTTTTATTTAAGTGTTTATTAAAAGAATTTAATAAGATGTTATAAAACCTAAACCTTCAAACCTAAGCCCTAAACCCCAAACCCTAAACTATCAACCCTAATCATTAATTAACATTTTCAAAAGTCTTTTGTAACATTTTTTAAGTGTTTTTTAAAATCACTTAATAATGTTTTATAAACCATAAACCCTATAAACTAAACCCTAAAGCCTAAGAATTTTATAACATTTTTAAAAGCATTTTGTAACATTTATTTAATTGTTTATTAAAAAATTTACTAAATTGTTATAAACCTTAAACCATACACCCTAAAACCTTAACCCCAAAACCTAAACCATAAACCCTAAGAATTTTATAATAGTTTAAGAAGAATTTTGTAACTTTTATTTAAGTGTTTATTAAAAGGATTTAATAAAGTGGGCTAAACCTGAAACCATAAACACAAAACCATAAACCATAAACCCTAGACCATAACAATTTTATAAAATTTTAAAAATTGTTATGTAACTTTCGTTTAAGTGTTTATTAAAAGAATTTACTAAAATGTTGTAGACCCTAAACAGTAAACCCCAAAACTAAACCCAAACTCCAAACCTTAAACCCTAAACCATAAACTCTAAACCATAAATCCCAAACCCTAAACCCTAAACCCTAATCATTTTATAACATTTTAAAAAGTATTTTGACAGTTTTAGTTAAGTGTTTATTAAAATAATTTACTAAATTCTTATAAACCCTACACCTTAAATCATAAACCCCAAACCCTAAACCCTAATCCCTAAACCTTAAACCCTAAACCCCAAACCATGATCATTAAACCCTAAACACTAAGAATTTTATAACATTGTAAAAATTTCTTTGTAGTTTTTATTTAAGTGGTTATTAAAAGAATTTACTACGGTGCTATAAACCCTCAACCCTAAACTCCAAGCAATAATCCCTAAACCCTAAACCCTAAACTCTAAACCGTAAACCCTAAATTCTAAACACTAATAATTTTATATCATTTTAAAAAACATATTATGACTTCTATTTAAGTGTTTATTAAAATCATTTACTAAATTGCTATAAACCCTAAACCCTAAACTCTAAACTCCAAACCCCAAACCATAAACCCTAAACTCTAAACCCTAAGAATTTTATAACATCTTAAAAAAAATTCAAACTTTTATTCAAGTGTTTATTAAGAGGATTTACTAAATTCTTATGAACACTACACTCTTAACCCTGAACCCTAAGCAATTCATAACATTTTAAAAGCGTTTTTAACTTTTATTTAAGTGTTTACTATAAGAATTTACTAAAGTCTTATAAACCCTAAACCTTAAGCATTTTATAGCATTCTAAAAAGAGTTTTGTAACTTTTACTTAATTTTTTATGATATTAATATACTAAGGTGTTATAAACCCTATCCCATAAAAACTAAACCCTAAGCTATAAACCCTAAACCGGAAAACCTAAACCCTAAACTCTAAATCATAAACCTTTTATAACATTTCAAAAAGCGTTTTGTAAATTTTATTTAAGTGTTTATTAAAAAATTTACTAAAGTGTTACAAACCCTAAACCCTAAACCCTAAACCCTAAACCCCAAACCGGCCTAAACCCTATACCTTATACCCTAAAACCTAAACGCAGCATTTCATAACATTTTAAAATGTGTTTTGTAACTTTTTTTACATGTTTATTAAAAGAATTTACTAAAGTGTTATAAACTTTAAACCCTAACACTTAAGACCTAAACCCTAATTACTTTATATCATTTTAAAGAGTGTTTTGTAAATTTTATTTAAGTGCTTATTAAAAGAATTTACTAAATTGTTATAAACCCTAAATTCTAATCCCTAAACCCAAAACCCTAATCCCTAAACCATGAAACCTAAGAATTTTATCAGTGCTATAATAATAGAAGACCACACCTAGGTATGTGAGTGTAGGATGGAGAAAACCCTAAACCCTAAACCCTTGTTTTTCCACCCTTATTCATAAACGTTTTTCCTTTTATTTACTTTTCTTCATAACTCCACGAGGCTCCATGGGATGAATTCATTAAGTGTAATATGTAGCAGTTGATACCCACTTAACATGGGTGGTTAATCCCTGCACCCTAAACCCTTAACCCTAAACCCCAAACCCTAAACCATAAACCCTAAACCCCAAATCCTAAGCACTAAACCCTAAGAATTTTATAACATTTGAAAAAGTGTTTTGTAGCTTTTATTTAAGTGTTTATTAAAAAAATTACTAAGGTGTTATAAACCCAAAATCATGAACCCTAAACAAAAAATATTAAAACTTAAAACCTAAGAATTTTATAAAGTGTTATAAAACCTAAACCCTAAACCCTTAACCCGAAACCCTAAATTCTAAACCCTAAAACCTAAACCCTAAGCATTTTCTAACAATTTTAAAAATGTTTTGTAACTTTTATTTAAGTGTTTACTAAAAATATTTACTAAAGTTCTATAGACGGTAAACCCTAAACTGTAATCCATAAACCCTTAACGTGAAACCTTAAACTGTAAGCCCTAAACCCTACGTATTTTATAACATTTGAAAAAGTGTTTTGTAACTTTTATTTAAATGTTTATTAAAATCATTTATTAAAGTGTTATAATCCCTAAACTCTAAACTCTAAACATTAAACCCTAGACTTAAAACCCTAAACCCTCAACATTTTATAGCATTTTCAATATGGTTTTGTAACTTTTATCTAATTTTTCATTAAAAGAATTTACTAAAGTGTTATAAACCATAAACCCTAAACCCTAAGAGTTTTATAGACCTTAAACACTCTACCCTAAACCCTAAACACAAACGCTAAACCCTACACCATAAACCCCAAACCCTAACCCTAAACCCTAAACTATAAATGTTAAGAATTTTATAACATTTTAAAAGGCACTTTGTAAATTTTATTTAAGTGTTTACTAAAAGATTTTACAGAAGTGTTATAAACCCTAAATTCAAAACCCTAAAACCTATACCCTAAACCCCAAACAATAAACCTCAAACCCTTAACTCTGAACCATAAACATTAAGCATTTTATAGCATTTTGAAAAGTAGTTTGTAACTATTATTCAAGTGTTTATTAAAAGAATTTACTCAATTGTTATAAACTCCAAACCATAAACTCTATACTTGAAACCCCAAACCCTAAATCCTAAAGCATAAATCGTAAATCCTAAGAATTTTATAACATTTTGAAAATAATTTTGTAACTTTTATTTAAGTGTTTATTAAAAGCATTTACTAAAGCGTTATAAACCCTAAACCCTAAACCTAAAACCCAAAATCAAAACCAAAAACCCTAAAACCTACACCCTAAGAATTTTATA
>APFE030923499.1:0-15021 GCA_000404065.3 Pinus taeda | reverse complement strand
TGTTTTTATTTTCCTTATCATTCTGGTGAAATGATTTGTCATTTTGATGCTGAAATTGCTTAGGACCCTTGTTTGGTTTAGGACCATTCTTTTTAGGATATGACTTCTTAGGATTCTTTGAGTTTGGTTTCTACTGGGAGATTAACGCTTTCTTAGAAGAGTTTCCAAGATTAAAAAGACCAAGGTGTAAGAATTTTTCTTGTTCTCTTATTAAAGAATCACAAAAAGCATCAAAGGAAGGGGGCTTGTAGTCATGTCCTAGAATGGAAGGTGGAAACAAATACAGAGTAGGCTGGTCCCAACTTAGTAAGAATGCAATAGATAATGGAACTGTCTTCTTTCTTAACTTTAACACCTTCCAAGAGAAGTCTAATGGTCTTGAACTTGGAAAAGAAATCTTCAATGCAAGAAAAATCATTGGGGTTTAATGTAAGCAACTCATTTTCAAGATGATGGGCTCTCAGTTCATTTTTTATTGCAAAAACTTTAGTAAGTTGCTCCATTGCTTTATCAGGAGTATCAAGGTTCAGCAATATGGAATCTAAGATCGGGAGAGATAGACATCCCTATCAACCCACGTGCTTGATCTTGCCTATTTTCCCGTTTGGCTGCTTTCTCTTCATCTTTTGGGTTGGTTTCTTGGCCTGTGGCTATTCGGTAAAGACCTTTACTTCTAAGTAAATCCATAATGTAGGACCACCATTGGAAGTAGTTGGTGCTGTCAAGGATAACTTGGCATGAACTTTCCATTTTGACAGAAACTGAATCTATACATGCTAAAACTAAGTGTTCCAATGGAAAGAGCTCGAAAAATTAGGCTGGTTCAAAAAAACGGTTCTGAAAAGGGCTTCCAGATGAAGAAGTTATGACCTTTTTAAAACAAGTTGATAAAGGTGCCGACAAAGTGTGGGAATGTGCGGAATGAAAAAAAACGCTTCTTTTTCAACAAAAAGGAGATTTGAACCCAAGAACTCTACTCTCTTAAATTAGCTTTGAACCAAGTGAGCTATACAAAAAGATAGAGAGAGAGAGAGAGAGCGGGGGGGGCTTTGTTTTCTTTTAGTCACGGATGCTTTCGATTGCGTGCTTGCTTGAGAAAGCTATTTTTCTCCCTACAAAACAAAAACACAAAACCCAACACGGACATGCAAAAAAAACAAGCCTTACACCTTAAAGTTAGCTTTACCCAGAAACTAAATATTTTCCTCAATCTTTCTGATTTTCCGAGATCACACTAAGGTGCAAGGAAAAGAGCATACGCATGAGAAAAATTCTTCCTTTCTATTTCTGATTTGCCTAGATCGCTCAGAGTCGCAGGGCAAAGAGCATACGCAGAAATGAAAGGTATAGATCCGGTAAAAAAAATAGCTAAATAAACCGAAACCGAAATAAACAGAGAGAAAATAACAGTAAACTGAAAATAAACATTGTATACCTCCAGATCTAAAAAATGACGCAGCTAGGGCTACCAGAAACCTTTTCGCGTGAAACCAAAGGGGTTCCTCACTGGAACAGATGCTCGCAACACAACAGAGTAGTCCTCTCGGCCCAAAAGCAGTTAGAAGCAACAGATCTAGGAGATGGCAGTCGCATGCCGTTCTACCGGCTTCAGATTTGGATCAACAACGGACGTGACCCTCAAATAGCTCTGATACCATGTAGGAATATACAGGATAAGTTCCTCAGACAGAACACCAAAAGGACACCACTCACAAACAGATCACAGATTAATAGACCAGTATTTTGACGTGGTTAAAACCCTCAGAGAGGGAAACAATTCATGACCTGTGCCAATGTGGCTACTACAGGCAATTTATTAATAAAAGAATGAAAATTTACACAAGCTTCTCTCATGCACGGTGAACCTACAAATGACCCTCCATGTGCTTTAAATATAATTCATGGACCAATCGGGTGTCAAGCCACGGATCAAGTGTCGATAATACCGAGGAGAGAATGAACCGTCACATCACTACATATCGTGACCGTCGGATTGTAAGTTACAAATGTACATGTTAAAGAAATACACTTTACCTAACTCTATACTAGACCAAGTTATACTTAACTATTCCTACGTGTTGGAATATCCTAACACAAATTAGCTTGGCATGCTCACTTGAAGCAATATAAAGGTGTCTCATGTAGCACAATTGTACTTGTTCTAATGGAATTGTTGTAGGTATATAGAAAATTTATGATGGTGATCGTTTCATTATGTCTACATAAATTAAAGAGGCTTATCTCCTTCACCAAAATATAATGCTTCCATTTTCAGCAGCCTTTCACAACCAAAAACATCTCCTTACATAGGTGTGGTATCTCCAGATATTATAAGAGACTATTTCACCATAATAGGCCACCATATTTCCTTATGTAATGCCCCCACCCACATTTACTCACTTTTACAAGCTCTCTAGGCTAAACATGAGCTGAGTGCTATTATGACATGACTTGATATCGAAGTTCCAGTTATGGAAGTGGGACCTACAAACTGAAATATCATTTCCATCCCTCAGGGACTACAGATCATTCAAGAGCATGAAAACCACCCTAACTGATCAATCCTTGAGAGAAAACTCATTTCACTAACTTAACTTGTAGCACCCACTCCTCCGAGGTCCACCCAAGACAAGAAACGTTCCAATCAGGGTAAACATGTGACAAGAGAGGCTATTATAAGTGATTCAACTTCCTCAGTGACCTTAAGGAAATGGAACTGATGGGACATATCAAAAAATCCCATCCACATCAGCAAGAGAACCCTTAGATGACATGCTAGCCACTCAAACATCCTATCCCTGAGTCCCACTGATGATTTAAGCCTTTTAACCCCAAGCCTCTCTCATGTTATATGCATGACAACGTCCAACAACCCAAACTCACACTCATAGGCCTATGTGGCAACAATTATGGACTTTTCTCAGCATACCTATGCAAGAAACCACGAGATTTGAGCCACTTTTCTAGCCCATAATCCGACCTCCACCCAAAACTTGCTACCATCTTCAAAATCCATCAAAGACATGATAATAATGTTGATAAATAAAAAATCAAACTGAGGACTAGGCCTACGCATCCCCAACTAGGACTGACATTCTGTAAAACACTTGGCATCAATGCAACGTAGAGGTCTAGGATACAAGACCTAACATAAATGACTAAAATAAGTTATGAAACATAACCACAATGGTCACCGCCTTCTCCATTAAACTATTATAACATCAATTAGGTCTTCACCCATCCATTCAACAATTACAATTAAGGACATGAAATAACCATGACATGAACCAGTCATATAACCATTCTTATAACCAGCATAAAACCATATAAATATCAAAGATATCACAACCATTAAATCCACATATAAGCGAGTGAAAAATTAAGATAACTTAGCTTTTATTAATGATAGGCAAATTTTACCATTTTCGAGACTTCCACATACCACCCATCCATGGACATGGTTGAGCCAAATCTCTCTTTCACCTAGTCACCCTCCTGCCATATTCCAAGAATGAATGTGGGATCTCATATGACAACCAATCTAAGAACAACCAAAGGAATCCAGAGATTAAAACACCTCCACCTGCACTGAACCGTAACCACACCAAAACCTGTACTTTGATCAAAGTGGAACCAAACTTGGAATGCCATCTATAATCCATCACAATGCTCGAGGAATTTTTTATCTCCTTGTCTCTTAGCCTTTACTGCGATTTTCTCCCATATCACTAGGCCCTAAATCGAGACCCATCTCTCAAGCTTTACCACAATCTAGACCTGGATCACTAGGCCCTAAAGCAAGACCTCTTCCTCAAGCTTTACTATGTGTCCCACCAAAACTAATCAAGTGATTCGTAGGCGTTTCAGAATGAAACTTGAGAGTGCCTCCACCCAAGATTCTAAAATCCATCTAAAAAACCGAAGCTCAAAACCGAGATAAACATCCCAACATACCATGACATCTCGAAAAAGGCAAGGCTAGGGTGAAAAACACTATCGTAACCCAAGAAAACCATGCTATTGACAACAAGAGAACCATTAACCAACATAAAAATCCATGCATGTATAAACTAACTAGAAAAGCACACATGCAAAAGGTTACCTTGAAGTATTCCTCCTGAAATTGCCTAATCCTACTCTTCTACCTTCATCCTTGCTTTCCCTTTTCTTCATTTTCCTTCCTTGCTCCAAAGCTAGACTACTCCAAGAAAACTCTAAGTGACCAAGAGTGAGAGAGACACAGATATTAATGGGAAATCTTGAAAATTGAACTTCAAAAAATTTACTAACTAACACTCAGAAGCCTTTTATTAAAAATGCCTCTATTTTCTTCATTTTCTATTATTTTCCTTCAATTTCCTCCTCGAATGCAACCTGTGACCTTTTACCTTCCTTTAATCCTCATATCCTTTATCTTCAAAAATAAATGTGCCAAAAATAACTTTTTTTCTTTTAATTCCTTTGCCTCAGGCTTTGCCAATTTTCCTTGGCCAAAACACACATGCAATGATGCCCACTAGGATATATTATCCCAACATTCAACTTGGAATAAGTGTCCCTTAAGACTGGTCTTATTTTTCCTTTATTACAAAACCTAGCGCTATTACAAAACCCTTCGCTTTGGGGAACACCCTTGTGGGTTTTAAAACACACAATGACCTCAACAAAACTACTGAAAATAAAACATACTACCCATGGATCTTTACAACTTAGCTAAGTGAAATATTTGCAATGAAAGAAATGTTCAATAGAAAAATTCATGACAAAATGAAAATATAATAAGCATAATAACATGATACCCATACCACTTATTGGAGCTTTATAACTTACCTCATGGTAGTATTTGTATATGTGTACATATACATGCATGCACCAAAACATTAGCAAAAACATGCCAAACATATATAATCATCAAAAAAAAAATTCTTTGCCTCAACTAACAAACACTGAAGGATACAGTGCCCGCGTCTGATCCGCCGTATCCCATGTAGGTTCTTTAGGTCCAAAGTGCTTCCACTGAGCTTTAACTTGCTTTATGGTTCTGTTCTCGAGCATGAGATGTTTCCACTGCAATATGCACTTAGGTTCCCTCTTGAACTCTCCTTCTTGCTCCACCAACAATATAGACCAATCAATAACATCATCAACGTCTTTTGTATACTTCTTAAGAAATCAAATATGAAAACATCATGGAATTTCACTGTTGGAGGTAGTCCAAGCCAATATGCCACTGGTCCAATCCTCTCGAATATCTCAAAAGGGTCACAATACCTTGGTGCAAACTTGGGACATGAACCAATCCTTAAAGAGATTTTCTTGGGCTTGATGCGCAAATACACATGCTCCATAACCTAAAACTTCGTAAACACCCTATGTTAATCCACATAATGATTTTTTCTACCATTTGTTGCCTTTAGATTCTTCTTTATAACATACATTTCCTGCTCCGTGTATGCTAGCATGTCTGATCCAAATAGTAACATGTTCACTAGATCACTCCAGCTGATTGGAGTATTACAACTCCATCCATGCAATTCATTGAAAGGACTCATCTTCAATGACACCTAATAACCAATTTTTTATGCAAACTCCACCAATGGAAGATAGTCCTCCAATTTCTTCTACTGGTGCATCACGTACATCCTCAACATAGAGTACAATATCCTGTTGACCCTCTCTGTCTATCCATCTTTCTGTGGATGATAAATTGTCTTGAAGGCAAACTCTATACCCAAGCCTACAAATAGCTCCTTCCAAAACTTAGAAGTGAACTTTACATCCCTGTTCAACAAAATCTTCCTCATAACACTATATAGGCTCGCTATCTCTCTGATCAACACCTATTCTACCTCACTAGCTAAATATGTAGTCTTTACTAGAATGAAGTGAGCTACCTTTCTCAACCTGGAAACCATGACCATAATAGGATCATGCTTCTTTACTATACTTGGAAGACCTATGATGAAATCCATGGAAATGACCTCCCATTTCCATTCGAGAATCGCTATAGGTTGTAGTAAACCAACTGAATGGTTACATTCTTCCTTTACCTAATGAAAATGTAATAAATTAGCCATGAACTCTACCACTTCCTTCTTCATATTCAGTAAATAATAGAACTTATTTACTCTCCTCAATGTGTTTTGATATCCTAGATGACTTGAGTATGGCTTGGTGTGAAACTCCCTCAAGATTCTGGAGCTCACTCCAATTCAACAAATAGATCCTGTATTTAAACCTCAACGAACTATCTACGGTGAGATTAAAGTTTGCATCCTGATCACATGTACCTGCACCTGTACATGTACGTTTACCTCTAACTATGCTCTACATTAACCTATGCATAATCTAAATGTATTTGTCATCCTGTTGTCCTACCTGTAATATCCTTTCATGTAGCTATGTCCCATAAAATATCATAACTTCTATATGATTTACCTTTATCTTTCTGTGAAGAGAATCTGCAACTCAGTTCTCCTTCACTTAGATGTATCTGATCTTTAAGTCGAAATTAGTAAGGGTAGCCAACCATCTAGCTTTCCTGGAATTTAGATTCGGTTGATCAAATAAATACCACAACCCATTGTGATCTTTCATCAATGTAAACCTCCTGCCCAAAATATAGTGTCTCCACATCTTCAATTCATGTACAACCGTTGTTATCTTAAGAGCATGTGTTGGATAGCTCTACTTGTGCTCATTTAGTTTCCGTGACTCATAGCACACTACCTATCCTTCTTGCATGAGAAGTCCACCAAGTCCCCTCTTGAAAGCATCTGTACACACTACAAAAAGCTAGCCTCACATCTTTTTTCCATTTGAACTTCTTACCATTCTATTGCAATGATGTGATAGGATATTCAATGCGTGAGAAGATCTTGATGAACCTCCTGTAGTAACCTTCCAAGCCCATAAATGATCTCACCTCATCCACATTCTTAGGAGCTACCCACTACATGATGACCCTTGTCTTTTATGGATTCACTTCTATGTCATCCTTGGAGACAACATGCCCCGAATAATGTAACTCAGTCTGAAAGAAACTCCAATTTCCATGTTTAACATACGTTGATGCTCTCTTAGTAATCTAAACACTGCTGCTAAATGCTCAAAATATTCTTTCTCATTATTAGAATATACCAGTATATCATCAATGAACACAATAACAAACTTATCCAAATATGGATACAACACACTATTCAAAAAATACATAAATGTAGCATGACCATTAGTCAAACTCAATGGAACAACAATAAACTCATAATGCCCATACCTGAACCTGAATGTAGTCTTGAAAATATCCTCTTCCTTTATGCAAACTTGATGGTATCTCGATCTGAAGTCGATCTTAGAGAACATTGTTTCCCCCTTCAACTGATCAAACAAATCATCAATCCTCGGCAATGGCTACATATTATTGATCGTTACATTGTTAAGATTCATAAAATCAATGAAAAATCTAAGAGTACCACATATATTCTTCATCAACAATGTTCGTCCGCCCCAAGGTGATACACTTAGCCTAATCTACCCCTTGTCCAGTATTTCCTTCAGCTGCAACTTTAACTCAACCATCTCTATTGTGCTCATCCTGTAAGGTGCTTTTGATGCTCAGACTGCCCCTGATACCAACTCAATATAAAGTATACCTCATAGTTAGGTGGAAACTCTATAATGTCCTCACGAAATACATCCTGAAACTGTTGCAAAACTAGGTACCTTCTTAACACATCGACATCCTCAACCTCCTTACCCTTTTCACTAGAAATGTGTACTGCAAACAAAACAAAATATTTTCTGTAAATACACATAACCTTCTTAGTAGTAACCATCCTCACTAATTTAGGATTCTTCTTTTTTCCCCACTATCATCCACACACTCAACGACCTTTAAGAAGCAATCTACTTTAATTCTGTGAAGCTATAGCGAATCCATACCTGAAAGAATACTATATGATCCCAATACAAATACATTCAAATGTGTTGCTTTAGGCATACCATTTAACTCAAGTGCACAAGCTCTCACCCAATGGTGAACTCTCATTTTCGTACCTATAGCCAATTCTACCAACTAATACTATGCATGCACTTCTTTTCTCAAACCACACTTACCCACCAATTCAAGATTAATATAACTATAGTTAGATCTAGAATCAATCAAAAAAGAAACAACTTAATCAGAAGGCTTACCCTCCATCTCAATGATTGATGCTTGATGGTCCACATTCCTGTTGTCCACAATTCCATATATCTGAGGAATGCTATGAGCAACATCACCAACTGTATGCGCGTCTTGAGCACTTTTTATTTGGGGTATACCACCACTCCGATATTGCAGACAATCTCTCTTATGATGATCCTAACCACATATCCAAGAGTGTAATGCTTCCCTAACACCGGCTCTAGCCTTCTTCTCTCCACGTACCTTCTCAGTTGTATTGAATATTTTGTAAAGAACTTCATTTTCTTTCTCACTTGAATCTTGAGGCCTTCATTTCTTTGGTGGCCATTTTCCTTTAGCTTTCTAATTTCTTTTCAAGTCATTCTTGGGATCAAATTTGCATTTCAACTGCTCATAACAATGATTTAACTTTCATATGACCTCCTCCAATGATCTAGGCTCATCGGACAATCGAGTCTTTGTATGCAACTGGAAGTCCCCTGATGAATCTATGAACCTTTCCATTCTCCTCCCTCAGGTAAGGCACATATCTCAAAAACTCCAAAAATGTGTTAGTGTAGTCATTATCATTCATAGAACCCACCCACAACTCATAAAACACCTTATCTCTATCATCAAAGTACCTCTCAGACAGGTACTTATTCTTGAAGAGCCTTTCAAATGCATGCCAACTCATATCCTCCTCATGTATACCTTTGGCATTCTTCATGTCTTCCCATCAAATATTTGCTTTACCTTTAAGACTGAAAGTGCTTATATTTTCTTTCATGTTTTCTGAATAATCATGCAATCAAAATAATTTCTTCACACCCAACAACCATGCCTCTTCACCCTAGGATTCCTTCATCTCTCCATCAAAGGTAGGTGGCTTTGCCTTCTTAAACTCATCCGAAAAGTATCCCCTATCACTGCTATTGTAAGTATCATAAAAATGATGATCATGATGCCTATCAGAACCAAAAATGGAATAGTGCATGTGTTGATGATCTCTCATAACAGGAGTGTCCAATAGTCTGCCATCCATGATCATGACAAATCTATCCAACATGTGTCTACTAGGAGACCTACTACCATATGCCCCATTAGTTATTTCTGCATGTCCATGGTTGATATGATGTGGTCCCTTTCATTACAAATATGAAAAACTCCGAAGTAGTATCACATTAACATCTTCTTGTTTCTCTTGCACCTCCATGATTTTGTCAGTGTCTACTTTACAACTCCTTATTTCTTCCTTTAGGATTCTCAATGTGTTATCCAAGTTAGAAGAGTTCCCCACACTATTACAAAATTATATATTACAGAGCAATGGAACACATAACATATTGCAAAAATATAAACACAGAAAACACATAAAACAGGAGAGACACAGGTATACATGGTTCACCCAGTTTGACTACCTCCACAAATAAACAACAAATTTTGCCTTTTATATTATCCAGAAAACTAAAGAGATAAAACGTACAACAGATCTGTTGTAATTCCATCTTCGCTCTCAATCTCCTCTCTCTTCCTCACTCAGAATACAAATTTACATAGATGCAATACAATTCCCTCATATATAGCAAGGGGTTGCCTTCTATGGAAAAAACCCTAAATTAAACATAACTTCTACCATCATATCTCTTCCTAATGAATGACCCAGATTGACTAAGAAATTACAACATGTTATGGGGCAATATTACATCTATTTTTAGCTTCAGGGTTGCCACCCTTCCTGGACGTCCCCTGCAATGAATATTTTAGGGGCAGCGTTTCTACCCCATTATAAACTAGGGTCCAATGTGGCAATACCTTTGAATATAGAAGATAATCAAGCTCCACACCCAACACAAACCACATTGCCCATCTGATGCCTAGGGATATTCTATGTATGTCTACCAACTTATTAGCCATCTGATCACTTTGATGCAAGGTATGCTATGTTAGCCAAACCAAATCACAATAAACCAATGTACCTTAGCATAATTTGAGTAGGATACCTTGTCTACAAAATCATCAAATCAATGTGATACATGTATAATATAATCATAATAGCATATAGACATATTCCAAATAAGTGTATCAACGCATAAACATCGTTCTAGCTAGGGTCCAATCATCAATACAAGGCCATATCAACAATACATGTTGTTACCTCATGCATGAAAACAATTATTACTCCATGTACACATTCCCACATGAAACTATCAACATTCATAAGAAATTCCTAATCAACTACATATACCTATAAATGCATGTCGTCGAGCATAAGTGATCAATTCTTGTAACCAACCTACAATACTAATACATGTAATAAAAAATTTCCACCTCACATACAAGGATGTATTTAAGTGACATATAATCAACATGTAAGTGACATATAACCATATGTAACCATTCATATACTTCTAACGATGCATCCCAAAAAATCACATCAAATTCCTCATGACAACCTTACTACAATTATGATCAACATGATGCAACGAAACCAACATATGGAATGTACATGTAAGAGACACACTCGCAACTCACATGAATGCATGACCAAGCACCTTCACCCAAGGAGAGTGCAAGCATACTTTGATACCAATATGTAAGAACCCTTCTTCCCACATCCACTTGAGAAACCTTATAACCAGGTTAAGCATGCGGCGAGAGAGGATACTATAAGGGATTCAACTTCCTTGGTCACCTTAAGGAAATGGAACCAACAACACATATGAAACAAACCCATCCACATTAGCAACAACACCCTAAGGATACATGTCAGCCACTCAAATATCTTGTCCCTAACTCGCACTGATGATTTAATCCTTTTAACCCTTGGTCACTCTCTTGATATAGGCATGACAACACCCAACAACCCAATTTCACTCTCATAGGCCTATGTGCTAACTAATGTAGACTTTTCTCACCAGATCTATGTGAGTGATACCATGATTTGAGGCAATTTTATAGCCCAAAATCCCAACCTCTGCCTAGAACTTGCTACAATCTTTAAAATCCATCAAAGACATGATAACAATGTTGATAAATCAAAAATCAACCTTAGGACTAGGCTTGAGCATCCCCAACCAGGATTGACATTCTGTAAACCACTTGGCATGAATGCAACCTAGAGGTATATGATACAAGACAGAGCATAAAACGTTGAAAGAAATTATGAAACATAACTAGAAGGATCACCTCCTTCTCCATTGAACTATTATAACATAAATTAGGTATTTCATTTATCCATTCAATAATTACAAGTAAGTACATGAAATAACAATGAGATGAACCAGTCATATAACCAACATAAAACCATATAAATATAAAATATATGAAAGCCATTAAATCCACATATAAACCAGTGAAAATGTAAGAGAACTTAGCTTTTATTAATCATAAGAAAATCCAACCAGTTTTAGGAAATCCATGTACCACCCAACATAGACATCATTGAACCAAATCTCTCTATCAACCACTCACCCCCATGCCATATTCCAAGACTAAATGTGGGATCTCATAGAACAACCAATCAATGAAAAAACAAGGGAATCTAGATACTAAACCACCTCCACCCTTACCAAACCGTGATCATGCCAATACTTGTGCTCCAATCAAAATTGAACCAAACTTGGAATGCCATCTGGAATCCATCACTATCCTTGAGAATTTTTTTGTCTCCTTGTCTCTCAAGCTTTACTGCAATCCAATCTCGGATCACTAGGCCCTAAAATGAGAGGAGTCTCTCAGGCATTATGTTATAGATATGACTAAAAAATATATGAAATGATAGCAATATAGCCAATAACTATAAATAATCACCAAAAATAAAAAGATCTGAATATAGATAGAAATGGTTCTTTATTGATATCAAACCCTTCAAGTATGGAAACATCATACATTCACTCCTTAAGGAAGGATAACACTCCACAATCCATATGCTTGTCCATACAGTATTCCTTGACCTCTCTCAATCGGCAATCTCTAGCCCCTATATAGGCCTCATACATACAATACCATGGGTCATTACCATGGTTCCATCAATACCATCTATCTAATACAGTGGGCTTATTACATTATTTCTATCTATTTGTCATCCGTTACATGATACAGGTTAACCACTTTATTTATTACTATGGCCCATCCCATTATTACATTATTCCCTTAGGTACCTCCCTATGTACCCCATACTATCCCCCCTAGGTATACTACATTCCACCCCCCTTAAACATGTTTCGTCCCCGAAACATAAGAAGTACACAAATAATAAGATTTGCTCAAAAGAGTAGTCTGCTAGTACCATGCAAGTGCATCTATCCATCCAAGAGAGAGGTGAACCCTTGATCTAGCTCGTGCCTCACTAACTTGAGATGGAGGTTGACTCTGGCGGCTCTTTTGTGTTGTTTTGTTGGGGGTGGATCGTTGCCCCTCTCTATTTGTTATGCAAAGTTTGTTGTCATTGTGGCTAATTTGGTTCCACTGTGTTGGTTTTTTTTCTTGCGTGGTTATGTGGGTTGTGATATGCTGGAGTTTTAACCAACAGTGTATCTATTTTTAATTCACCACCTAATGGAGCCTGATTGGTATTTGGTACATGTGGCATCTGCTGTTGTTGATTATCTTCCAATATTATTTCAACCGTGGATTTCTCATCTGTTGTATCCGTACCTGTAACATTTTCTAGTTCAACCTCCTTGGACTTTACCTATTTTTCTAGTACCTGGTTTGATGTTTGTGTTTGGTTGTCGACCATCAAGGGCTCATCATTTGTTGACACCTAATCATCAGGATTGAGTGAATAAATGTAATTGATGTAAATAAATAATAAGAAATATGAATAGTCACATGGAGATGATGTGAATAGTCTCTCCCTCATGTATATAATAAAGACCAACCTGAAGGAATAAATATGAATTGATTTGGTGGAGTTATTGCCTAGTTTGATATGGTATCATAACCAACTCCATTTTTGGCATCTCCTTCTAGTCTTGTAACTCCCTTCTGACAATTTTTTTGCAAAATGTCCACTGCCCCCTCCACAGTCGTTGCCCATTAAACACTGCCACTGTTTAAATGCTACAAATCTCTGACATTATTCTCCACCTTCTGTTGTAACTTCTCTCTTCCATGACAGGGTCTTTGATTCCCTAGATGCGCATTTATTTTGTCCTCACTGTTATACTTGGCATCGTTGAAAGAATGGTTGCTATCGTAGAGACATGTTAAGTAGTTTCCAGAGGCAATAGTCCTTCTTCAATAGGTTCCCAAGCATCAATCATGCTTGTCGAGTTGAGTGCTATGTTCTGATACAATTCAGGAACCTTCCCTTTTATAATCTCCACGGTAGCCATAGTCTTTCTTATTGCTTGTCCCATTGCTTTCAATACAATTTTTGGCTCCTTTTTTCTCCTGCAAAAGACCAGTGGCATAACTAATGTAGTTTCTGATTAAACCCTAGGTGGTGATCCGAATCTCATTTTCACTAATGGCCGCTTGAGGGCTTGGCTTCTCTGCTCTTTGATGCCTATCCATCGCTCTCTCTGTGACAAATTTCATTCTCAGACTGGATTATAAGTTTGATACTGCATCGTTTGGTACGTTGATAGCACAATGGGAATGTTGTTGAGTGGTGGTTTCTAGACTATGTTGAGGAAAGGAGAATAGCAAGTCCCAGTTGCTAAAGAAGACCTCCACACAGCGTAACCACAGTTGCGAAATACACCTCCAAACAGCTTAACCATTGTTGCTGAGGAAGACCTCCAAGCAGTGTAACCATGGTGCCTTCAAGCAGTGTAACCAACGTAATCATCATGCCTCCACATAGCGTAACAAGTGTAACCATGCTGCCTCTGAAGCCTGTGCATTGATATAACTCGTGGTGCGTGGTGTGCTAGTGGTTCAAGCAAAAAAGTGAGCATGCTCCCACAACAAAATGAATGCAGGCTCAGTTTCCATTGTAATGTCGTTGTGGTATCATAAACTTTGTAGAGCTCAGGTTGCATGCTTGTTTATCCACTATGATATGCACTGATCAACCAAAATCATTGGCATTGCAGTGTTTTCCTTGGTATATTTAATATCTTTATATATATATATATATATATAAAGGATTTCAAGCCACTAGTTTTGGTACATGTAGACCACATTGTTCCATTATCTCACTATCTTGGAATTATAGTTCTTCCGGTATTGTCGATTTTGGTCAATCATCGACAAATTTTTCAATGCATTCAATCATATCTGTTGTGGGAGTAGTTCTCAGTTGAAAGGAGAACTATCCTGAGTGGTCTAGGAAGATACAACGTACCCTCATTTTCAATGAGTTGTGGAAAGGAGTATGTCATGGAAACAGAGACAAAGAACTGGAACAACCTAACTCTGAAAAAAAGTTCGCCATTTGGGAAAATAAGAATAGCAAAGCCTATGCATTAATTGCAGCATCTATGTAGTGGCCAATCTAGGGTGCTAGATTAGACTAGATTTAATATCAACCAAGGTAGGTAAACTTAGAGGCACGTGTCTAAAGTCTATAGACATAAAAGGATCTCATCTACCTATCTAAGTGTCTACTATGACAGGCTACAACACTCCTTTACAGGAGATTGAAATATGTTTCCTCTCACACCTTAACACTCATACCATCTAATTTATCTAACTGTTCTAAAGAAACAGCGTGTTGCTAGACTGAGTTTTCAACCCTCTTACAAGGATACTATCCACAAAAGCTCTTTCTAGCTAACACACTAAGCATTTATGAAAATCAAAATCTCACTGAAATTTTAAATGCATGAAAATAGAGTTCATAGAGATGATTTGAAATCTAATGATCGATCAAATATTTTACAAGATATTGTTCAATGATCTAGCAA
>APFE030923495.1:17798-119560 GCA_000404065.3 Pinus taeda | reverse complement strand
AAGGAGAACCAAGCGATCTCCAACACTGTATCGACATAATGCACGTGGAAGCTCCCTCGTCAATCACAGTCCTATGAACAGGTCTGTTTTTGACTATCACTCGAATCTGGACAACCATTTGATGGGGGAGACGCGGTGCACTATTTTCTAGATAAAAGATTATTAGGTTCGGATCCTGAGTGTCAACAACTCCTATAGCCAACAAAAGTAATTTGCGCTGTGCTAAACATGATTGCAGCACTTCCAAAGCCGACATTGCTGAGGGTGAAACAGCTAAATCCTCAACAATGTTGTAATTATGAGCCGCTCTCGCATGTGGATTGAAAGCAGACCTTCGAAGTACACTCTTGATACAAGTTAGGTTTCTCGATCTGTAGTGGATCGGAACCGAGAGCTGAGGTTGATAGATTTGAATGAGAAGATTCTGCTTCCTTTCCATCAACAGGACTTTTACTGCCATAATCTTGCGATCGAGTCACAATCCTTACATGAGACATCATCAAGATGGGTTCTTCATTGGCACTAGAGGATGAACCGATCATATTACTATCTTGAGCTAGAAAAGAATCCTTCAAGACAGCAGGAGTTTGGGAACCTTTGACAATTTTTGCAACCTCCGCCCGACGAGGGCAGTCTCTCGTATAATGGTCTTCATCACAAATGAGACACGGATAACGAGGTTTGCGCTTTTCATCAGAGGGTTCCGCTTTTTCAGGTTTCTCTTTTGAATTTTTCTCTTTATTCTTCTTCTTCCCTTTCTTCTTACCACAGTTTTTGATTTAGATGTAGAAGACTCTACAACGTGAATATCGGCGGAAAGTTCCACAGAAGACTCTCCTGTCGGGGAATCTGGCAAGGTTATTATAGGAGAAGAATTCTTAGAAGATTTCTTCTTACTTTTAGTATTTACCATGCCAATCATACCATCAGCGGCATGAGACCCTGAAGGAGCAACAACGATTCGATTTTGATTAGGTAGGTTGGGGATCTTCTCGTGTAACGTACCTGACTGAGTGTAAACTAAGTCAAGGTACTGCGCTTGAGCAATGACTTGCTCTTCAGTAACTACTCCGGCTTTAGCTACATCTTCAGTGATCTTAGGCAACAAGGATTTTACAAACCACTCAGCTAAGATCTGATCCGGGATATAAACCTTCACTAAACGCCGTCGACGTCTCCATTCATGGATATGATATGAAATGTAAGTGGATGTCAACTATTTTAACGAAGTTAATAGCTCCGTGCCATTGTCATATCTGACTGGCAACTGAAAATGAGTTAAAACAAGGTAGCTAACTGACTAAAATCATAAAAAGTGGCTCGCGGTAATTCGATATACCATTTGGCCGCAAGATGAATTAGAGTGCATTAAAAAAGACATAAATGAATAGAATCATTTGAAATGGAGTTGGATGCACACCAAAGATGATAAGTCATCACATGGTTCGACGGGTCCTCTCTTGGTTTACCTTCGAATTTAGGAATATCACTGGGCAACTTATGCGGCTTTGGCGGCCAATACGGAAGATAATTGATTGGATCGTTCGTAAGGCGCATCAAGTTAGGTAAGTCCAAAGTTGTGATGAATGGTAACTGACGATTAGGGTCCCTGAAACTTGGGGTCTACAAACCAGCCCCAAGAGGAGGATATCCATGATAACTAGGAATGGGAATCACATTTGGGATATTTTTTCCTCTTGGCAGACTAGTATTAACCGGACCATACTGGGGTTGGTGAGGTTGTTCATATGTATACCCAGGGTATGGTTGATACTGATAAGTTGGTTGCTGCGCAGCAGGACCGTACGAATAATGTCCTTGGTACGGAGGTTGATTAAATTGAGGTTGAGAAGTAACAACCGTACTTCCTACAGGCATCTGAACCAAAGTCTGGACCGTAGATCCAGACTGAGGTAAAGAGGTCTGAGGAGTAGATACAGGAACAGTAGAAACCAGAGCTGCCGATACTCCAGAAGAAGGTGGGGTAGATGGAGTAGATGTTGCAGTAGTTGCAGCAGACGTTTGAGACGGAGTATGAGGCGTACTAGGTCCAGACTGAGAAACTACAGAAGGTGCAGAAATTTGAACAGTAGACTGAACGGGTTGCTGAGATGGACCAGAAACCAAGGGTTGTCCAGGTTGAGATGACGACTGCACATTCGGTTGCAAGACCTACTGGGATTGAGATGGATCCCACACCAAATTCATTCCGGGGTATGGACCTTGAGGATATTGAGGACCATAACCGAGTTGAGGGTAGGGTTGATAATATGATTGACCAGAAGGCGGTTGGTAACCTTGAGATGGGTACTGACCTTGGGGTTGATAACCCTGAGGCACGTACTGATACTGGGGTTGACCTTGAGGTACATATTGATACTGAGGTTGAACTTGGGGTACATATTGGGTCTGGGGTTGCCCTTGAGGAACGTACTGTCCCGTAGGTATGTACTGTCCTTGAGGTTGTACCCCAGGCACAAACTAAGTACCTTGAGGTTGCCCCCCAGGCATATACTGGGTACCCTGAGGTTGCCCCCCAGGCACATACTGAGTACATTGAGGTTGCCCCCCAAGCAATAACTGACCACCTTGAGGTTGAGAACCTGACATCATTAGAATAGCTTCTACACTCAACAGTTTAGTACCACTACTTCCAATTAACAACTTCTGTTCGATACGACGAGGAGATGCTCCCGAAAAAGTACCAAAGATGGACTCATACACAGCGGGAACAGAAGGACCGCCGTACAAATAGGCTTCCGGAGATTGAGAATACATGGATGACAGACTAGACATATTCAATGCAGGATAATAATCTCTAGGTGAAGGGTGATAAAAAATGCGAGGTGGTGAAAAACTAAGTCCCAGATTTTCCAAAAGATTAGTCAGTGAACAGTACCAAGCACTGCTCCTAGGCGGACTATAAAAAACCGATTCACGCTCCCTAAGGTCTAAGATAGGTCGATCGTCTGGAAAAGGAAAGCTTTCTTCGATATCCGAAATAGCAAGCTCTTCAATAGCTATGAGTCCAGAAGGAAGATCTTGGGTAATTACGGTTTCTACCCTAGGAGAACTAGGACCACTAGGAGATAGAGAAAAAAACTCTGATACAGGAGTAGCAACAACTTCAAATTCGGGTTCAAACACCTCAGGCTCTTCACCTATATCACTAGTAGACGCAATACTACCAGTAACTTCGGAAATTACTAACGGTTGAGAATCAAAATATACTACCAAAGAAAGTTCTCCTTCTTCAGGTGACCCACTTCTACCACCACAAGGAGACACGAGGACTTTCAAGCCTTCAAGCTGACTCGGTACGTCCTCAGGAGGTTGACCCCGAAGTCTACGAGAAGTCCTCAGTAACTCAGCCACATTAACAAACTCAGGGGATTGGCCCCGAAGTCTACGGGAATGCCTCGGTAATTCAGCAACAGTTAAAGACTTTTAACTACTTCACACGCAAACAAAGTAAAATCTCAATGAAAACCACCTAAAGTCTCTAAAGAACCAAACAAATTGAATCACACGCCTAAAGAATCTAAGAGATCAAACACACAAACAGTAACTTTCCGGACCGAAAACACTAGTTGGTGATGAAATCCAACGTCGCAGAGTTCGATACAGAAATAGCGGTTGGAACAGCGACCCCAACAACCTACTTAATGAATAGACTGGCACAAGTTCCTCCACTTAACCGTCTCGAGTGAAGAGAACCCCCAGAAAATCCAAGTGAGTCTAGCCGACGTCTGCTCCAGGTACAATGGGATATTCCCACCACCGTCACCTTAGGAAGAATCCTAGAGAATATGTCAATAACGTTACCAACAGAAACAAATATACCTCGGGGAACAGTATACGAGCCAATACGCACGCAAGGGAAGAGTAGAAAGCTCAATCCCCTTGAAGGCTCCTCGACATAAACCGAGGTTTACCAACAAGTGACCCCAGGCTCCTCGAAAATGGTTAATCCGAGGTTTACCGTTTGTAATACGTGAATATCTGGCGTCGTTCCCAATGACGAAGGATTGATTCCCACACTAGTTCGGACACGATCTCCTGCTTCTCCTTTAAGAGGAGCTCTCCCAGAGCATAGATGCAACAATTGGATTTCTCCTACCGCAAGATAAAGCTAATTGTTTGTTTTACTATCTTCGAGAGTTAATTACTCCCTACTCCAAGATAATAGCCTAAGCTATGTTGGTGTATTAGAACCCTAGAAACAAAAAATTTCTAGATTGATTTTAGTTTAAGCGTGATTTTTAGTGGATTTTGATTAAGTCAAGAGGTGATGGAGATGAAACTTGTGGTGTAAAGACTCGACTCAAAATCACTACAAAAATGCACTTAAGATGATTAAACGATCTTTTCTCTTCAATGAAGTTCTAGCTAGGAAAGAGTTGGAAAATGCAAATACTTGAAAACACAAATCTTTCTTAACAATCAAATCAAAAGAAGAGTATTTGTTTCAATGCACTCAAAACGAGACAACTAATTATTTTCACAAGAATTCTCTTTTTCATTCGAACACTCAAATGCTACCAAGACAAACTTTTTCAAAAGAGACCTTTCATATTTTTTAAAAAACATTTAAAACTATAACTAAAGCAAATCTTTGAGAAAAGTATTGAATAAAGCAAACTTAAGATCTACAAACTAAGAAAACCTATTTGAAGTAAAAGCTCACAAAAAAGTCTTTTTAAGGATGTTTTACTTGGTTACAAGCAAACCAAGGACCAATTTGTCCAGAATCACAAATAAGTCAAGAACAACCAATTTTTGTTTTCCTTTTGAAAATGAAAATCCAAACTTTCAATCACAAGCTTTTCGAAGTTTTGTAAAGAGAAAACTCAAAGCGGATTCCTCAACAAGGGAGATTTCATAAATAGTCAGACTCATAAGAAGACTGGTAGACACTAAGGTGATCTGAAGTCCCTACAGCCTCTAAGCTCAGAGCCACTACACAACCAAATCGAAAAACAAACCCAACAAGCAAAATTCCTAGGAATTTCACCTAAAACCCTAATGCTAATGAAATTAAACCAAGGAAAGATTTCAACCAGTCACATGTAGGTATGGGCAAAGGATAACCACTACAAAAAAAAGATAAAACTAATTTAAAGAGAAAAATTCAAAATTTCAAAAATTTAGCAGGGTACGCAAGTCCAGAGTTTACACAGGTGCGGGTACACTCTGTGCACAAAGTAAAAGTGCGTAGAGGTATACACTGTGATACACGTGCAGACTGTGGACTTCGACAAAAGTAATGAAAAATAAAAAACAAAACTAAATCCACTAAGTCTACCCAAATCCACACACAACAAGCCAAAAACAGAAACAAAAAGGGAAGTTTCTCAAGTCAAAGAAAAACAAGGAAAACAATCAAGTCCCCAGCGGAGTCGCCATTTTGTCACGCGGAATGAGTCGATCTTGCGAACAAGATGGACCTTCCTAGAATCTAATGAAGACCTAATGACAAACAAACCAACAAGACACTATCTTTCTCTAAATGCGCTTTATAAATAATGGAAAGCAAATGTGTTTAAGGCCTACCTCATGTCCAACACAAGTTTGGGGATGCCTTTGCTCCTTTGATCCAAATAAGTTCCTTTGTCGCAAACCTGCAAACACAAACAAGGAAAACAATTAAATAGCACCTGAAAAACCAATATTATAAAAATATTTAACATGAAAGTCAGGAGTCCATGAAACAAATAACATGAGATACTTGTTGAGAAAAATGAGCCTGATTGTACTAATTCAAAAGAAGAAGAACTTTACAACCTTTGCCTTGACGCTATACAAGCTCCTCCAGGGTCCAACAAGAAGTCTCCTCTACTTTGACAAGCTTCACTCACTCCCCAATGAAGCCAAAAAGGTATGTGATCTCTCCTCTTAAGCTCAAATAGGAAGTCTTGATTTCACTAGCATTTACCCTCAAAAGTTCAGCTTCTAACCTCCCCAGCCATTGACCCAATGCCTCAATTTATAGTGCAATGGAGATCAGTTACCAGATCCTCCTTCAAAGGGATAGAATCCTCCTTCAAAGGGATAGCTCCTCCTAACAAGGGATTAGTTCCTCCTCTTATGGGATGCATGAACCACTTGGAGCGAACAATCCACGTCAAAAATCCTTCTAGAAAAATCTAGAATTACCAAAGTGAGTTTTTTAAGATAAAAATTGCGCCTTTTGACTTTCACAGGGGTACACACCCTTCCCTTTACATACAGAGAGTATAAGTACATAGATATCCTAAACAAAAGGTGTCGGCCCGCAGACAAAAGTGAGAGAAAGTGCGGAACCAGAGTTACATTGCTTTTTGATGTCTTTCTCTCATTTCTAAAGCTTTTTTTGAAGAGCTGAGGTGTAAGACTTGCTTAGGAAGCTGGCATAGGTGGTGATAGACCCATACCGACTGCAAATAATCAAGGTGACAATATTTTTGTGTAATAGTTTCCATTCCATATAATAGTTCAAAAGGTGACTTCCCTAGTGGACCTTTTGGTTGTCACCCTATTTTCCCATAAAGTGAACTTAAGTTGGGAATCCTAGTTCTTTTTGTTTTCTATAATAGTATTCTTCAAAATTCTTACGAGATTTTTATTAGAAGACTTTGCCAACCCATTTTTTGTGAATAACAGGTGGTAGATCAACTGAGGATGGCATTATATTTCTGGAAAAAGTTAATGAGTTTTGTATATTTAAACACTTGAGCATCATCTATCACCAACATTTTTGGACAACCCAATATAGAAAATATATTTTCTTCTAGAAATTTAATAACCACTAAATATGTTGCATTCTGGGATGGAATAGCTTGCACCCATTTTGTAAAATAATCAATGGTTGTTAAGGTCCACTTGTGTTGTCCACTGGAAGGTAGGTTTATTTCCCCTATGAAATCCAACCCTCACTGCCTAAAAGGCTCTTCTACAAATACTTGAATTAATGGTAATGGTTCCAAATTATTCTTTTTAGCAAAAATATGACATTCTTTGCACTATTTTTCCAATTTATACAAATTAGAAAAGAGAGTGGACTAGTAAAAACCAACCTTCAAGATTTTGTATGTTATAACTCTCCAATTGTAATGACCTCCATAGAGGCAACCATGATATTCATTGATGATTTTAGTCATTTGTTTCTCTATTAAACATAGCAGCAAAACACCAATGGGATTCCTCCAATATAGCTAACCATTTAGTATAACATAATTTTGGGCTTTCATCCTTAGAGCCTCGTAATTTTTTCTATCAAGATTTGATGGATAACCAATAAATAACAAATAATGGACAATATTGTTATACCAATCAAAATAGAGCTGCTTATAAGAAATTCTATTATCCTATTCATTGGATTTACCTTCTTGGCCAACTGTATTCGGTTCATAAATCTCAGATTGAAATCTTATTCCCACTGCTTGGTAGTTGGCTTATGTCAAGATCTTGGCTAATCCATGTCCCTTAATTAACTTAGCTGGAAAAATATCTATATCGTACTCATGTATCTTCTCTATCCATTTTCCTTTTACTCCTTCACTATCCCTTGTGTCAGTACATCTTTGAATATTGTAGTAGGTGCATACGTTGTCATATTTTATTGTAAGATATATGTCCTAAATGCCTTCAAAGCTTTAACAAGGGAATATGCTTTATTTTCTAAAATATTATATTTTAGCCTTGCATCCCTCAACATCTGACTAAATAATGTCACAGGTTCTGTTATCGTTCTTTATTTTTGAGGTTGTGGGAGTAAAAACATTGGACAACATGAAACCACCTTTTGAACCTAGGATCTGGCCCTGCCAGCTTCAGAGAGGGCTCTCTTTATGATTTAACTTGGTTTTTGGGTTGATTTTAGGCTATTTATGATTATGCTCGGTTATTTGTTTGATTTTGGTTGATTGGTTGGTTGATCTTATCAAATCACTTTCTTTCCATTGGGCTATAGAGTCAAATAAAACTAACGCTGCACCAAAGTTCAAAGGAGTAATCACAAGGCAAGCTAGCTAGATTTACTAGATCTTTAAATTAAGTTATGGGATGGAGAAAAGGTGTGATTCAGCAGGGATTGAGAAGCATTTAGGTATTTCTCAATCAGAATTTCAGAAGAAAACATGCAGATTGTAAATGCAGTCCAAATAAGGTGTTCAAAAACATATCCTATATTCCACATATCATGTTTTACAATTAGATTTTAGAGGAATAACATAAGAGGAATAAGAATGAAAACACAATTAAAGTAGGAAAAACATCACCAGTATTTCATAACATTATTTTCATTAATGGTGCTCCAATAAAGTGAAAAAGGTACAATGCTTGATAGAAAGAGTTACAATGCTCAAGGACCAACCCTCAATACTTTGACAAAATGAAGTATTTAAACAAAATTTACAAAAAGATTGAAATTAATGCCTGAGTGACACAACATTCTATTATTGACTTCGAACTAATGGAAATGAAATAAATCGATCAAAAGGAATGAATCTGGTGAAGTGATCTGGTGAAGTGAGTTGTAATTAGTTAAATTATTTTACTGAGTTAAGTCCAGTTAAATTAGTTCCAAACTGTTTGAGGAACTAATAGTGAGTTAACAGTCAGTTTATGCATTAATTTACTCAGCTAGTGCTACTCCAGTTAACCAAACATTCCCTCATTAGAAACTCATGCATGTCTATTCTAAGAAAGATCCAGTTGAGATTAATGTTCAAGGATAGTGTACTATCAGTTGCATGTGCTTTCTCATGGAGAAAACTCATGCATGCAATCAAGGATTTATCCTTGAGGATTACACAGTTTTGAAGCATGGTTCTCCACTTGGTAATAGGTAATCATCCACAAGGAATAGTGCAAGGAAATAGGAGCTTGGAGGGCAGAGAGGAAGGTTGGAGAGAAGCCAAGAATGCATGTGATCGTCTGTGAGGATTGTACTAAGAGATTGCTAGCTATGAGAGCTAAGGCTTTGTATAATTCCTATGTATTTGTACCATGTATGATAATACAATAGTGTGGGTTTTTTAACAGAGGCTTTCCCCAAAGCATTTTCATGTGTATTGTGCCATTGATTCTTCTTCTTCTGGTTATATTGTTAAACTCAATCTTTAAGGTTCCTCAAATTGATAGTAGAAGTAGGTTATAGTATTCTGCTTTGATTTATGTTTCATTATCGGGTTAACCTACCACGGATTTTCTACATGGTATCGGAGCTGTGAATAGTATATTGAGAAGAGAATTCGAAGTTTGCATTTCAGGGTTGTAGGGGAAAATCGAATTCATATCATACTTCAAGGTTGGCTAATGGAATTCTATGGATTAAGACTCGAGTATGCCCTAGAAGGTAGCTCGAATTACATAGCATGGAAAGATAGAATGGAGGTTGTATTAGAAGACAATGGCTTGAAGGAATTCATTGATCAAGAAATCCAAAAGTCATCTTCGACTAATGCACAAGAGTTGGTTGAGTGGAAGTAGTCTGTGGCGAACGTGAGATGGATCATACTTGAGGGAGTTTGAGACCATATTGTCTCGAATCTCCATGGGAAGGATACTCCATTTTCAATGTGGAATACATTGAAGGACCTCTACCAGAACAGAAGTGACTAGAGGGAATTGGCGCTCAAGGATAAGCTTCAAAGAATCAAGATGGAGAAGGGCAATACTATTTCCACATATCTGAACAAGATCACCACCTACAGAGATGAGCTTGGCAGTGTGGGAATAACTACTGTCGATGAGGATATGGTGAGCCTTTCTCTCCTTGGCCTTCCAAAGAGTTGGAATAGCTACCAGGACTCTGTGAATGAAGGGAGAAACTACCAGATTGGGAATGATTGTGGTCGGAGCTTATGTAGGAGGAGCTCAGGAGGAGCACATGAGATGGTTCTTCATCCAAGAATGATGATGAAGAAAATTTGGCCTTAGCAATTAAGGCAAGGAAAGAGAAGGGGAAGGCTTCTCATTTCAAATTGAATTCTTCTCATGGATGGAAGAAGGGTGACATGTCTAAAGTAAGATGCTTTAATTATCACAAGATGGGATATTATGCAACTAATTTCCCATCAAAGAAGTCTAAGAAGGGATCCTCAGAAGGATTGGAAGGTGAGGCATTAGCCTTTGAGTTCAAAATGGACTTTACCCTCATCGCATGCATGGTGTCATAGATGATGGGATGTGTCTCGTATCTTGATAATCAAGCCTCATTCCACATGACCAGTGATAAAAATTTATTCAATGCCTTGGAGGAGAAAGACCGCAAGATGCGAATAGAGATGGGTGACAACAGAAGGTAATAGTGTTTCAGGAGTAGGCATAGTTACTTTTTAGAGGGAGCATGGAGCTCCTCTCACCTTGACAAATGTGATGTATGTGCCTGGACTGAAGAAGAACTTGGTATCAGTTGTGATCTTGGAGGACAAAGGCTACGATTTTGTCTTCAATAAAGGAAAGGCATTCCGAAGACACATAGCCATGGGTCAAACCAAGAGGATAGGGATTTGGGTGAAGAAACTCTATAAACTAGAGGTAGATGATTGTACAACATTGAGTATGAAAGCAGAATTAGTGCAAAGCCAAGACATTGGCGACTTGTGGCATAGGTAGTTGGGCCATTTGTTTCATGGGGCTTTGAAGATAATGCAACAAATATATACAGGACTTCCCAAAGGTAAACTTGAGCAAGTTAACACATGCAAAGGTTGTACCTTGGGAAAGTACACCAAGTATTCCTTTCATGATCGAGATAGTCGACCAAAGGCTATCTTAGAGTGAGTTCATACTGATTTATGTGGACCATTCTCGACGGACCACACAGCGAAGCAAAGTTATTATGTGATTTTCATTAATGACTATTCTCGTAAATGCTAGATTTATTTCATGTAGAAAAAGAACCAAACTTTCCCAAAGTTTTTTGAGTTCAAAGCCTTGGTCGAGAAATAGTCAGGGAAGAAGATCAAGGCCTTGAGAAGCGAAAATGGTGGAGAATATGTCTCTCAAGAGTTTAAGGACTTATGTGCAGTGGAAGGAATTAAATGAGAGTTAATAGTACCTCATAACCCACAACAAAATGGGGTGGTCGAGAGGAAGAATAGAACTATTGTAGGGGCAGCACGGGCAATGTTGCATGACCAAGGCCTACCACTTCACTTGTGGGCTAACACATGCAACACAACAGTCTATTTGCATAATAGAAGCTCACATCGCATACTTGGGATGAAGACACCAAAGGAAGCTTTCTCCAGTAAGACACTAGATGTGGGTCACTTCAGGATCTTTGGCTCACCGGTATATTTCCATGTGACAAATGATGCACGAAAGAAGCTTGAGCCGACAACAGAGTTGGGGATATTTGTGGGGTACACTAATACACCTCACAAATATCGGGTGTACTTGCCTACCAGTTGGAGGACAATGGTTTGCAGAGATCTCAAATTTGATGAGCAGAAGGCCATGTGAGTTTCCCTTCAAAGGGAGCTCATAAGCTGTGGAGGAACTGTTGGTTCCTAAGGAGGAGGAGCCTTAGACTGATGCGAAGTAGCCACATTTAAAGGTTCCAAGAGTGGAGATATCCACTCAAGAAGAGTCTTCCAGAGATGGACGGAAGCACACAAGAGAAGTTGACAGATTGTTGGAAGATGCGAGAGAGAATGTGGGAGCACCATCTTCTCAGCACAAACAGAGGAGGTCACCCGAGAGCTACACTGGATACATGGCCCTTGCTGGGGAATGTGTTGAGATCGAGCCATCTTCCTTTGAGGAAGCAATGCAACAGCCAATGTGGGTTAATGCTATGGTGGAGGAGTATGACTTCATAGTTCGTAACAGTGTTTGGGACATGGTTCCTATACCGGGGAACAGGTCAGTTGTGAGTTCCCGTTCACTTTAAAAGGTAAAGCAAGCTACTGATGGTAGTGTGGAGAAGCATAAGGCAAGATTTCTTGCCCATGGCATTTCACAGATCACGTTGTTGCAGTATATTTCGACAGAGGAGCAAGATGCTAACATTTTGACAAAGAAATTATCAAAGTGTAAATTCGAGTTCCATAAAGATGGAATCGGGGTGGAAGATAATACCTTTCTTATTGGGAGGGAGTGTTGAAATATGGCAACAAGAATATTACAATTTAATTTTTCCTTGAATTAAATTGTGAATTAAAATTGAATTTAGTCTTAGCAGCTGCTTGAAAATAATTAATTAATTATTTTAAATTAATTAGTTGGAGAAATTCAAGTTAGAAGCATTTATGAAGTCATGCAAGAGTTATCCCTTAAATTAAGGAGATAATATTGAGTTATATTGGAGTTGTAATTAGTTAACTTAGTTTACTGAGTTAAGTCCAGTTAAATTAGTTCCAAACTGTTTGAGGAACTAATAGTGAGTTAACAGCCAGTTGATGCATTAATGCACTCAACTAGTGCTACTCCGATTAACTGAATATTCCCTCATCTGAAACTCATGCATGTCTATTATAAGAAAGACCCAGTTGAGATCAATGTTTAAGGACAATGTACTATCAGTTTCATGGGTTTTCTCATGGAGAAAACTCATGCATGCAGTCAAGGATTTATCCTTGAGGATTGTGCAATTTTGAAGCATGGTTTTCCACTTGGTAATAGGTAATCATCCACAAGGAACAACGCAAGGAAATATGAGTTTGGAGGGTAGAGAGGAAGGCTAGAGAGAAGCCAATATTTCCTGTGAGCATCTTTGAGGATTGTAATGAGAGTTGGCTAGTTGTGAGAGCTAAGGCTTTGTATAAATCCTATATATTTCCACCATGTATGATAATAGAATAGTGTGGGGTTTTTAGCTGAGGCTTTCCCCAAAGTATTTTCATGTGTATTGTGCCATTGATTCTTCTTCTTCTGGTTATATTGTTCAGCTCGATCTTTAAGCTTCCGCAAATTGATAGTAGAAGTAGGTTATAATATTCTGCTTTGATTTATATTGCATTATTGGGTTAACCTGTCATAATTTTTTACACTTTTATGTGGGAAGACTTAGTTGTATCCTTTGCAATGTCTTGAAGCTTCTTCTTGCAACCTTCCATGATTATCATTTTTTCATTGATCACAAATAAAGCAGGTAGATCTTTCTTGTTCAATGCATCTATTCTAGTGAAAAACCTGTTAATTGATACCTCCAAAGTGTGACATTTCTCTGTCAATTGTACAACCAAGTTCTTCTTTGTTAGAAATTTCTGTACTTCCAGGATGGTTTTTGCTCTGCCATCTACTCCTAGATTGTCCAGCTCATATCTATTTTTGGAATTACGGAAATTTATGATGTTGTTGGTTGTAGCAGGAATTTCTCCCAATTCAGCATTGGTAGTGGAAATGGTTTGCTTGTCTTTCTCCATCAACTCCTTCTGCTCGAATATAATCTGCATGGCCAAATTTCATCTATTTCTTCAATGATATTGTTCCATATGATTTCTTTAACATGGGCCAATATGTAGCCCATAGAGGACTCAACTACTGACTTCTTCCATACCTCTATCTAATTTTGAGCTCTTTTTAGCTCAGCTGCATGAGAAGATTAACTTGAGCCTAGAATATTTTGATCTCTTCAGTCTGGAGAGACATGTTTTGGACTTCATTTCCCAACTAATCTAAAGCATCCCATGTGCTTGTTATAGAATATGTGGTTGTAGGAATGGTTGTGATAGGGAGTGCTTCCAAATGGACAATAGCCATTTCAATAGCTTGCTCCTTTTCTTTAATCATCTTTTCCATCTATGTGTCCATTCACTTCAACTGTGCACTCTTCTCCATGATGAGCTTCATCATGTCTTCCTTTTGTGTCTCTCTTTCTTCAATATCCTTGGACAGAGGATCTTCTGTAGCTGGTATTTTCAACTGCTTCCTTAATGCTACTATGTCCAAATTATTTTTCCTTACAAGATCTTCTGCAACATTGATGTTTGTAGGGTCATAACCCACTTTGATCAACAAGTCCTCTAGATTTTTGATCCTAGTGTCTCCGGCAAGTGCAGAGAACTTCTCCATATTTGGTTGTGATTGAACATTAGCTAATGTAACCTACAATTTAGACAAACTCATAGTAGTGTTAGTGACAGTGGAAAAAATCATTTCCCAGTCTGCTTGTGCATCTCCATTTGGTCAATTGGATGTGTGTCCTTTACATCAAACTCGCATGTTTTCTTCTTGTAGTCTAATGCTTCCTTGGGCTGGGGTACGTGTGCCTAGAGGAATACAATTTGCATTTTACCTTTCTCTGAATCAAAGGCTGACAACAGCCTGCTTTGAGAACTAGAAGCCTGCTTCCAGAATTGATTGTAGGTGTTAATCTTCAAGGCTACATTTCTTAATTTTATCTCCTTAAAAATATCCATTATACTTTGGTGTTGCTCTTGTGAAGTTGTAGAGGTAGTGGGAGACAATATGGCCTGATCATCCACTAATGAGGAAACAAGTGGCTCATTATTGGTGATAATGTTCTCCTACTTTGAATCATTGTTGAGGTTTAGTTTGGAACTAAGCTTGGCCTTCTTCCTATACATAATTTTCAATCCTTCACTGAAGATTTCAGTCCCTGAAAGGGACTCTTCTTCTCTACTTCTCTTAGTTTTTTTTTATGAGCCTCGTCATTGGGTAATTGTATGGGCCTTAATTCACCTCGTAGCTTAGTCAAACCAATTATTCTCACAACTTATTGCCTAATTTTGATTATATTTTTCTTATGAGATGAGTTAGAGTTGGATATTTTGATTTGTGGTCTATTGTGCATGTAATGAGAGATTAAAGGATAAAAGAGAGGAATTTTAGCAAAGAACTTGGTCAAAAATTGAATGGGACAAGGGAGAGGAATTATAGGAGGGAAATCCTCCTCATTTAATACCCAAACGCCCCCCCCCCCCCCCCTTCGAATATTCCTCCATCAGCTCGAAGTGCAACTAGCCAAATCATGAGGACTAGAAGGCAGTCGAGAAAGTGGAAGTCAAAGCACCAGTTTATCTCTAGTTTGGGATTCGAGCCTCCCTAATTTTAAGGAAGTCATTGGAGGCTTCAGATGCATAAGTAGAGAGGACGAGGACCTCAATAGGATTAGGACTTTTGATTCTAAAATTCTACTTTATTTTCTTGATGCAAGACTTTTGACAGCTTCTGATGTAATCCATTGTTTTGATAATAAGAATGAGTTTTGTTTTGAGCCAGCACTGAGTTAACTCAGAGGGTTGAAGCTCTTGGGTTAGGGCCCAACCCTAGTAGCTAAGGCTCCTCTTTATTGTACATGTATGCTAGCATAGATTCCTGGTTTAATTTTCCGTTTTCTTAAGTAGTTGCATTTCCATTACAGTAGTGTAGAGTAGATTCGTTGTGTTTCAAATTTCTAGTTATCGTATGAGCTTTGGAGTTTGTTTTCTTGATTCAGTACTTGGTTCATTTCAAGTTATTGTCTTCAATCACTCTCTTTCTGTAATCGATATCACTCATATTCTCATTTCCTTCAGCACGAAATTCTCAAGCAGAAGCAAATAAATCACATCTTATTCAGATTATACATGTAGATCTCCTTACCGTATGATCCACAATAAACCTAACCAATCATCATCTGATTCATTTCAACACTTGACTTTATGCACTCTAGATCTCCATCATTGATATGTCTAGCTTGATCCAATGGCTACCACGTCATCTCAATACCTTATGCGCTCCAAACCTCCACGATTGATTTGTCTAGCTTGATCCAATGGCTATTGAGTCATCTTAATACTTTATGCACTCCCAATCTCCACTGTTGATCAAACCCCCAGGATCTGATGGCTATCGTGCAATCTCACATAGATTCTTGCATGACGAATATTCACCTGAGTGCGTGCAAGAAAAGTGGTTTTCCGATGCTACGTGTCATTCACTTAGGCTAATCACTCAAAATTTAGAAATACAGCTTACAGCTTTGAGGGTGCGCGAGAAACTGCTTACCGCCTATAGAAACCTGCTCCATCATTCTGCATTAAAATCTCTGCCATTGATCTTCCAATTAGTCTTATTCATCCATCTCTTGATTTAACCTCCCACAATAAGATCTCTACCATTCATCATCCTATTAGTCTTGTTCATCAATCTCTTGACTTAACCTCCCACAATAAGATCTCTGCCATTCATCTTCCAATTAGTCTTGTTCGTCCATCTCTTGACTTAAGCTCCCACGATAAGATCTCCATCATTCATCTCCCATTAGTCCTGTTCGTACATCTATTCATGTAATCTCCTGTGATAAGATCTTCGTCGACCATCTTCCATTTTTACTGTTCATTGATCGATCCAATGGTTCCTATGCACTTTTGCTTCGTTATGTCCTCCTTTCACAAATTTCGATCTTCGCTTCCTCTTCCGCTTGACTCCTTTCATGCTTGATTTTACCAAAACACAAAAAATGTAAAAATGGACTTAGTTTATTTTCCTTTCTTACACATTATTTTGGTTTGATGATCTTTACTTCTGTAACTTAGATAGCAGCATTAGGTTAGTGTTGATTTAGCAATTCTGCTTAGTTTAGCTGTTTAAATAGTTAATTAGGATATGGTGTGATTTAGAACTACATGTTGTTTTCTTCATTACTGCAGAAGAGTAGGTCTCTTAGAATAGATTTTCTCTTCTTCCATCAAAGAATAAAGCTTCTTCTTACTCTATAGAAGTATGGCATGGAACCCCTGGGGTTTCTTGCCAGATGAACAAGTGATAGCAAGTAGGACCTTCACTTCTACTTATGCATATAGTACTATCACCTCCAAGTTTGTACAAACCTCAGGTTGATAAGTAAAGTTGGTAGCCCAGGAGTTTTAGCATCCTTGCTGCAATACTAGTGCTCATCACTTTTTGGCATCATTTCCAGGGAGGTGTCAGAGTATAATGTGAATATTGCTTTCTTTTATTCTATTTCTCTTCAAATTTCTTCCATTAGTTTATTTCTGCAAAAGTAATCTAGTAGCTTCCTTTCTTTTAGTTTCCATTATCTTCTTTCCTTTCCATTTTGCAAGTAGGATTTCAATTCAGCAAGTAGTTTCTTTCTGTCAATAGTTTTCATTCAATCAGCAATTTCATTTCTGCAAAGTACTTTCTTGCTAAAAAAAAGTTACAAAATCCCTAAAAAACTTTTCCTTTCATGCCTCATATGATTAGGGACAATTTAGGGAAATTCTTGCCAAATACACCCACTGCATCCAACAGCCAACCTTCTCTCTTCTTCGGTGGCTATGAACTAGAGGAACCTTTAGGTGAGCAACCTAACATATTTGAAGAACCTATAGGGGAAAAAGAAGAAGAAGAACCCATTCCTACTGAACCAATGGCTAAAAACTGAAAAGACAAAGGGAATAGAGAGAGAGTTGAGGGTGAATTCCCCATCATGGAAACCAATGGGGACAGTAAGATGAAGAATATAAGCCCCTACGCCCTACCCCATTTCCATGGCTTGACCACAGATGACCCTGACACTTTCCTATTTGAGTTTGTTGTTATATGCCGAACCTATGACTATACAGGTGATGAGAAAAAGTTAAAATTGTTTCCATCTACCCTCAAGGATGCAACATTGTGTTGGTTCATGGGTCTACCTTGAGATAGCATCACATCTTGGGCTCATATGCAGCAAACTTTTAGCAACAAATATAGGGACTATTGTAGGTCAAAGGATACTAAAGAAGATATTTTCAGGATTACCATGGGTAGGATGAATCTTTAGAAGACTATGAAGAAAGATTCCAGCTCAGTTACAAAAGGGCCAGGTGCACACTTGACCCTGAGTCACTAAAGTTGGTCCTGCTCAGAGAAGTAAGGGAAGATCTTTTGGATACCTTATACTTGTTAGCAGGAGGAGATATCTACTAATTACCCTATGAGGATATCATGACTATCTTCAGAAACCATTCTAGGGTAACCAGGAAAAAGTGTAGGGGTAGTCAACCAATGGCCAGCACATCATCTTCCAACTCATACATCTAGGGTGAAATTGGAAATATGCTAGAAGATTTCAAAAGTGAGATGGTGCAAACCATGCCTTGCAATTCGATATCATGAACATCAAAAGGAATCAAGAGGAAGCAAAGATAGCCTGAGCCATCTTTTGTCCTAGATGCACCAGGAGGCATCCTAGGAAGGAATGTCCATTCAACTGCATTGAGATTTTCTCAGTCTGTGAAGAAAACCACTCCACAAACAAGTGCCCTTCTTTACCCAGACTCAAAGATGTATATCAAGGAGCTAAAGGGGTCACTGAGCAGCTTTGCTACATCACCCAAAGGAGACCTCCTAGGCCTAGACCATACCAGTAGGGTCGGCAAGGGTCAATGTATGCATATTACAACCCCAACCAAACCACATCTATACCTTCTTGGGGAGCCCCTGCTCATTCTTCCTAGTCTACACCCCCTCCTTGGCCCTATGCATCTTAGTATCATTCCCAGCCAACCAACTAGTCATTTCAACCTTATGTTCCACCACAAACTTAGCGGAATACCCCACACCAGAGGTGCAGACCGCAATACAACAATTCTCCAACTGTTAAAGATATAGTCAAAGAAGAACTGGAAAAACTGCTAGATGCAAGATTCATTTACCCTATCTTCGACAGTGATTGGGTCTCTCCTTTAGTGCTAGTTCCCAAGAAAAATGGTGAGTGGAGAATTTGTGTAGATTACAGGGATTTGAACAGACCCACAAAGAAGGGTCATTTTCCCCTACCCTTCATTAACCAAGTGCTAGATGGCCTAGCGAGGAAGAAGTCTTTCTCTCTCCTAGTTGGATTCAATGGATACAACCAAATCCAAATCTGCCCAGAAGACCAAGATAAGACCACATTCACCTATCCTTGGGTTACTTTTGCCTATAGGGTCCTTCCTTTTGGCCTATGCAATGCTCCTGCCACTTTCCAGAGAGCAGTCTTGAGTATTATTTCCAAATTAGTTCATGATGCAATGGAAATCTATATGGATGATTTTAGACCTTATGGTTGTGATTTTCAAGAAGACCTTACCAACCTAGGCAAAGTATTTCACAAATGCATTGAAATGAACCTGTCTCTCAGTCCAAAAATATGTGAATTCTTAATGACTGAAGGGACCGTGCTAGGTCATTCAATATCTCAGCAAGGATTCCAGATAGACCCAAACAAAATAGCAATCATCCAAAGGGTCCCATCTCCTCAAAAGCAGAGGGATGTCAGGAGTTTCTTGGGGTTAGTTGGATACTACCGAAGCTTCATAAAGGACTTCAGCAAGTCGGCCTCTCCTTTATTTGGGTTGTTGGCCAAAGATTCTAAGTTTATATGGTCAAAAGCTATCAAGAGACCTTAGCCATTTTAAAGGGTAAGTTAAGCACTGCACCAATTCTTCAAGGCTGAAACTGGGCCCTCCCTTTTCATATTCATGCTAATGCCTCACACAAAGCTACAGGAGCAGCCTTAGGTCAAGTAGAGGAGAAATTTCCCTATGCCTTCTATTTTATCAGTAGGAACCTATCAAAGGCTGAGCTAAATTATACTATGATCGAAAAGGAACTCTTGGTTGTTGTGCATTCATTAAACAAATTTAGGCATTACATTACAGGATATCAAACATTTGTGCATAGTGACCATGCTACAATCAAATATTTACTGAACAAACTAGATGTGAATGCTAGAATTATAAGATGGTTGCTTTTATTACAACAGTTTGATCTAACTATTGTTGATAAGCATGGTAAGGAAAATGTTGTTGCATACTTTCTATCTAGGATGAATCTTCCTGCAGGTGAAGAAGGAATGGTGGTTGCCCAGTTACCAGATGAGCATTTTTTTCTATTTCAGTTCTTTCCCCATGGTTTTCTGATATATTAAACTATTTGGTATCATCACAGTTCCCACCAAACTTTCCCTCCAAAGAAAAGAGCAAGATAGTCAGGAAAAGTTCCCCCTTCCTCTGGATTGGGGGAAATCTCTTCAAACTTGGCCCAGATCAAATCTTGAGAAGGTGTGTAAGGGAAGAGGAAGTTTTTGACATCATTCTGACCTATCATGATGGGCCTTGTGGAGGTCACTTTGCAGCAAAGAGGACAACATTCAAAGTGTTACAAGCGGGCTATTATTGGCCCACTCTTCATCAGGATGTGAAAAAGTAAATTAGTCAGTGTGATTGGTGCTAGATAATGGGAAAGCCTACTCCAAGAGATGAAATGCCCCTACAACCTCAACTGACTTTCGAGCCATTTGACAAGTGGGGCATGGACTTCACAGGGCCTATCAACCCTCCTTCCAAGCAAAAATAGTGCATTATTGTGTGCATTGATTATTTAACTAAGTGGGATGAAACCAAGGTGATTAAGGCAACAACAAAAGAGAAGGTGGTTCAGTTCCTAATGGAGAATGTATTCTAAAAATTTTGGTACACTAGAGAGCTAGTCATAGACAAAGGCAACCATTTTACCTCCAACATGATTGAAGAATTGCTCAGCCATTACAAAAACAAGCATAGGACCTCCACTCCTTATCATCCACAAGCTAATGGGCAAGTGGAGGTGACCAACAGGGCACAAGATAGCATCTTAACCAAGGTAGTAAGAAACAATAGGAAGGATTAGGCAGAGAGACTAGTTGAGGCCACTTGGGCCTATAATACAACATGGAAGACCACCACTGGAATTACACCCTATGAGATAGTCTACGGGAAAAAGGCTTTGTTGTCCATTGATTTTGAATATAACACATTGAGGATGGCAGCCCAAATAGATTTGGATCTCATTCATGCACAGAAAGAAATATTGTTCCATTTGAATGGCTTGGATGAATTTAGAATGTTGGCCCTCCTACATATAGAGATAGTTCAGCTTCAGAGGAAGATCTAGCATGATAAACATATTAAGGAGAAGAAATTTCAAGAGGGTGATTGGGCATTGTTATATGATTCAAGGTATAAAGACTGCAAGAGCAAGCTAAGGACAATATGGCTTGGACCTTATGTTGTGGAAAGGTTCCATGATAATGGTTCAATGCAAATCAAAACTATAGATGAAGAATCCATTCCATTGCTTGTTAATGGACACTGATTGAAAATATAAAAGAGGCCTTTATCAAAACAAGAGTTCATTAACAATATCAATAAGACAGTGTTGATGGTGGAGCAAGTTCTGGCTCCTCCCTCATCGGGTCATTGAAAAAATAAAAAGGAAAAAAAAGAATAAGGATTCAGGTGAAAACATCCATGAGGTGCCTAAGTCCCATCTTTGGGTTGAAAACCTAGTGAGGCATCCCAATGATGAAAAGGAATTATGAAAAAGGAATAAGAAGATCCCTGGGTGAAAACCTTCCTTGAGGCACTTAGGAAAAACATCAAGGGTGAAAACCTCGCTAAGGCAGCCTAGATGTTTTTCAAAAAAAAAAAAAAGAGAAAAAAAACATAATTGTTATTTGCAGGTAGGCGAGAAAGACAATCAAGGAGCAAGGAGAAGATCCAAAGGGAAACCTACCTCACATATATTCATCTCCTCCACTCCTTACCATGCATCCCTCCATAAATTCCATTGTTTTTTCACTTCATTGTTTCAATTCAGGCAAAGACTACGTTTTCTACAGGATCCCCTGTATTTCTATAGGATACCCTGAAAACCTACAGGAAGCAATCCGAGGGTGGATGTTAGGTTAGTTAGGTCATGTAGCAGCCTATACCATAGAATATCAATCATCAGCTACAGGTCTTCACTAAGATGATCTAGACAGCAGACAACAGCCAGCAGAGGAGGAGGAAGAATGACCATGCATCTAATCTAAACAACACAACACAACACATCTAATCTTCGACAACTGTAGCATGGCATCCAGACCACAAGTAAGTATCCCGCTCACCCACCCATATGCATAATTTGATCTAAAGTTGTAAAGGTTACGAAGTAGTTGTTTTATAAGTGAAAACGTGGCTAGTTAACTTGGCCACCTTCGTTCAGTCATCACATACAAAACCGAGTGTCCTCTCACACATGGCCACAGTCAACTCAAAGACAGAGGAGGAGTAGGACAAGAAGTGGTCAACTACGGATCTATGAGGTGGGAGCTTATTACTAGGAGTGAGAAACAAAACATCATTTGCATGTATTCATGCATTCCACCTCCTTGAAATTCCCTCACTCAATTCACTCTTATAACTCTGGCCACCCATCGGAAGCAATGATCCGTTGTTCTGTAAGATAATTTCTACAGGAGCAGTCTGCAAGAGACACAGAGGTAGACTTCACGATAGGCAGAGAAGGGTTCAAGAGGGAACATCACGAGAGCGTCCACTGCCACCATTCTAAAAGAGGTAGGATCTAACAATCCATCCCCATTTACAAGCAAAACTAGAAATGTTCTAAACGATAGTGGATATAACAATCGTGGGGGGTGAATTACATACACAGGAAACCCTGTTTTCTCCTGAATTTAACATTCTTGTGTGAAACCTCTCATTTCCTCCTCAAGCCTCACAAGCAAGATGACAGGAGGTTTTAATAGGAGAGAACCCACAAACACTGTGAGGATACAACAACACCCCCAAGTGCTTGAAATCTTTATAAGACACCAATGGATGGGGTTTTTCGAAAAATTCACAAGGTATGATGATGAGGTGGCTCAAGAATTTTCTCATTCCCTCACTCCACACAGTAGAATCCATGCCACTGTTATAGTTGGAGGGATCACTATAGATATCACCCCAGATCTCATCACTAGGGTCACCACACTTCCCTTAGGAATTCCATAGAGAAAAGAAGATAAAGCAAACAGTCAGGTAGCAAAAAGGAAATTCCTTTTAGAAGGTGAAGAACCCACAGAGGATAAAAATGGAGCAAGGAGGGACAATCTCCCATACCCATGGAATGAGGTAGGTTACCAACTCATAAAATATATCTCATGTGAGGGTAGATACAGTGTTGTTTATGGCTACCATTTAAGAATGCTTGAAGAATTAAGATTTGGGGTAGAAACATCAGCTCACCTAAGAGTCAGCATACCCTATTTCTTGATGCAATCAGTCATAGACTCCAGCAACAAATTAAAGGAAGGGAAGTCCAAACAATTGGATCACCAAGGGTTGATCAGGATCCTCATTGAGGATGCCCTCCAAAACCTCAACATCCCTATAACATGGTCAGTCTTCAAAGACTTACTTGCAGAGGATGACATCAAAACCGTGACCTATGATGTTAGTCTTTCTTTCAGTGAGGAGGAGGCAAAACAAGAAGAAGAAGATACAGAGCTAGATGGGGATGAGATGAATGAAGAAGAAACTAATACACAGGAACATAATGAAGCAGAAGGAGGAGGAGGAGAAGAGAAGGAGGATGATGTTGAAACAGAGGAAGAAATGAAGGAAGAAATTGATGGAGATGAGAAAGAACAGCAAGAGGAAGAAAATAAGAAAAATAGAGAGGAAGAAGGCATTGAAAAAAAGGGGAAGAACACAAGGAAGAGTCACCTAGGGTGTCTCCAAATGCCCCTATGAGGGAGGAAGCAACTTCCCTCACTGCTCTCAGCACCCGAGTCAAGCAAAAAGGGAAAAGAAGGAGGAAAACCCCTCTAAATTTTAAAACAAGAAATAACACAAGAATCAAACAAGAGAAGCTCAAGGAAATGGGAAAAGAGTTAACCAGCATAAGAGGCAGAGAAGCAATAATGAGAGGGAAAATGCATGGCTGAGAGGACAACTTCAGAAAATGGAAAACAGACTACCATGTATGGCCAAAATCTCCTTGGAGGCCATCCAGTGTAGGATGCCAACTAAATCCTATGCTCTTTACCTCAGAGAACAATGGATGCAACTTAAGTTTAAAACACTAGCACAAAGGGGCACCATGCCATTTTAGGACTACAGGAAGTATATTGATCTTTATGAGCAAAGTACACTAGAGGATAGGGCCAAAATGGCTAAGTTTTACTTGCATAACATGGCCCTCTCAGACATGAATGTTTGGGATCCTAATGCAGAGCTAGGAGATCTACAATTAATGGCTTTGGGATCATGGATGAACCATGAGCAATAAAGGGCTACAAAGATGAAAATAATATTGTCCAAAAAGAAAAATGAACCTCTTTTCATCAGAGCTAAAAAATCAAATCCCATGGCCCTAATCAGCAACCATAATATAATTGTAAATGATCCTCAGCTGGCACCTAGATATCTTGTTGTCCAAGAGCAAGCAATTTCAGATTTTGAGGATATGTTTAGGCTGCTAGGATATGATAGTATACATGCCTGCTCAAGGAGATAGAACACACTGCCACACAGCTTGAAGATCAGAGAATATCACTCCCCTCAAAGGTTGAGAGAGGCACTCAATAGGACATCTATGTATAAGCAGACAATGCAAAGGTTGAAGGTCAATTGGATAGGCCTAAAACTCAATCCACCATTACTACTAGGGATGTTAGAAGGGAGAAAAGAAGAAGAGGAAAAGAGGCAGTGGGAAGAAGTAGAAAGGAAAGCAGGCTTCTATGCACAAGAAGAAGAGACCACAACAGAGGCATGGGATGTCAGAGAGGTTACTAGAGCCATGAAGGACATGGACATTGACTAAGTTGCTCAAAGTATGAGCAACACTTTCAGTAGGGGGGTGATGATAAGTCTCATCATTGGTTAATTATATGGGCCTTAATTCACCTCCTAGCTTAGTCAAGCCAACTATTCTCACAACTGATTGCATACTTTTGATTATATTTTTCTTATGAGATGAATTAGAGTTGGGTATTTTTCTTTGTGGTCTAATGTGCATGATGCAGGATTAAAGGATAAAAGCAAGGAATTTTAGCAAAGACCTTGGTCAAAAATCGAATGGGACAAGCAAGAGGAATTATAGGAGAGAAATCCTCTTCATTTACTAGTCCCCCCATTCGAATATTCATCCATCAGCTCGGAGTGCAACCAGCCAAATCATGAGGACTAGAAGGTAGTTGAACAAGCGGAATTCAAAGCACCAGTTTATCTCTAGTTTGGGAGCCGAGCCTCCCTAATTTGAAGGAAGTTGTGGAAGATTTCAAATGCATAAGTAGAGAGGCCTAAGACCTCAGTAGGATTCATACTTTTGATTGTAAAATTATACTTTATTCTCGAGTTGCAGGACTTGTGATCATTTTTTATGTGATCCATTGTTTTGATAATAAGAATGAGTTTTGTTTTGAGCCAACACCAAGTTAACTTAGAAGGTTGAAGCTCTGGGGTTAGGGCCCAACCCTAGCAGCTAAGGCTCCTCTTTATTGTACATATATGCTAGCATAGGTTGATGGTTTAATTTTTCATTTGCTTAAGTAGCTACATTTCCATTACAACAGTGTAGAGTAGATTAGTTGTGTTTCAGATTTCTAGTTATCGCATGAGCTTTGGAGTTTGTTGTATTGATTCAGTACTTGGTTCATTTCATCATTATCATCTTCAATCACTTTCTTTCTATAATATATTTCACTCATATTCTCATTTCCTTCAGCACAAAATGCTTAAGCGAAAGCCAATAAATCACGTCTTAGTCAGATTATACCTGTAGATCTCCTTACCATTTGATCCACAATAAACCTAACCAATCACCGTCTAATTCATTTCAATGCTTGACTTTATGCACTCTAGATCTCCACCGTCGATCTGTCTAGATTGATCCAACAGCTATCGTGACATCTCAATACTTTATGCGCTCCATACCTCCACCACCGATCTGTCTAGTATGATCTAAAGGCTATCGCAACATCTCAATACTTTATGCACTCCCAATCTCCACTGTTCATCAAACCTACATGATCTAATAGCGATCACGCAATCTCGCATTGATTCTTTCACGACCGATATCCACCTAATAACATACGAGAAAAGTAGTTTTCCTATGCTACGTGTCACTCACTTAGGCTAATTGTGCAAAATTTAGAAATAAATATTACAGCTTTGAGGGTGTGCGAGAAACTACTTACCACCTACGGAAACCCGCACCATCGTTCTGCATGTTTTTTTTCCCTTCTGTCACCATGTGACTTGATGTGATCCATCCATCTATTCATTTCAACTCCACAATAGGATCTTCATTGCTTATTTTTTGATTAGTCCTATTCGTCCATCTCTTGACTTAACCTCCCATGATAAGATCTCCGCCATTCATCTTCTGATTATTCATGTTCGTCCATCTCTTGACTTAACCACCCACAATAAGATCTCCACCATTCATCTTCTGATTATTCCTATTCATCCATCTCTTGACTTAACCTCCCAGGATAAGATCTCCACCATTCATCTCTCGATAGTCCTACTTGTCCATCTATTCACATAATCTCCAGCGATAAGATCTCCACCACTCATCTTCCATTTTTACTGTTTGTTAATCGATCCAATGGTTCCTATGCACTTCTATTTCATTACGTCCACCTTTCACTGATTTTAATCTTCACTTTCTCTCCCACTTGACTCCTTGCATTCTTGATTTTACCAAAACACCAAAAATGTGAAAACGGACTTAGTTTAGTTTCCTTACTTACACATTAGTTTGGTTTGATGCTCTTTATTTCTGTAACTTAGATAGCAGCATTAGGTTAGTGTTGATTTGGAAATTCTGCTTAGTTTAGCTATTTTAAACAGTTAATTAGGATATGGTGTGATTTAGCATTACATGTTGTTTTCTTCATTACTACAAAAGAGTAGCTTTCTTAGAATCTCTTCTTCCATCAAAGAATCAAGCTTCTTCTGAATCTATCGAAGTTTGGCTTGGAACCCCTAGGGTCTCTTGCTAGATGAACAAGTGAAAATAGGTAGGACCTTCACTTCTACTTGTGCATATAGCACTATCACCTCCAATTTTGTACAAACCTCGGGTTGATAAGTAAATTCGGTAGCCCAGGAGTGATAGCATCTTTGCTGCAATACTAGCACTCATCAGTTTTCTCCTGCATGGTAGGATTCTGTACTATGGAGGATGACACTAGTTGCTCTTCTGCCTCTTGTAGGGTGTTCTTAACCCATTCTAGCTGGTTTTTATACTTCTCTAGTCTGCATGTGTCAAAATAGGCAGTGGATTTGTTTTCCACTCTTAATTTGGAAATGACCCCTAATGGATCATATGACCAGCTGAAACTAAGGCTGAACTGCATTTCTTTTAGTAGCTTATCTACTTCTTCCCCTTCTCCCCTGTTGTTGCAAATGAAAGGCCCTATCTGTGTTTTACTTTAGAAATGGGACTTCTTCTTGGCAGCTACAAAGTGGATCTCATCCATATTAAGAATCTATCTTATGTACTCTAGAGAAAAAGTCCTCATCAAGAGGAATTTAGGTAGCTTTTAAGGGGCAATCTCACACCCAAATATTCTCAATTCTATATAATTCTGATAGAAGTACCAATCCCCTTTCTGAACATGATCTGATAGCTACAACACCTTTCTAATTTCCTCATTCATCCTCGGTTCTGTTCAGCTACCAAAGAGACTGATTGTTGGATGTACAAACATCTCTATGAACTGTTTGTATGTGTATTCCTTTTGTTTCTTCATCACCAGAGTAGTCAAAAATGTTATCGCTCAGGTTGTCCCTTGGCTCCTTAAGGGATACGGCCGAGGTAACACCAGACAAATCTTTGGACTACGGGTCCTAGCCTACCTGCAATCAGAGAGGGCTCTCTCTTCATAATTTATCTTTGTTTAGGGTGATCCTAGGCTAGTTATTGAGTACAAGGGGTTTTGTTTTCTTGGTGGGAAAGAGAATGGCTTCAAGCAGAGAGGTAATGCATCGTGCGATAAATTTCAAACCGTTGCGCATGGAGTCAGAGGAGTGGGACTGCTGGTGTGTTTTTCTTGGTCACGGGGGGGATATGGAGCAGATAGTTCGTCATGAAACAATTATTTGGGCTAAAAAGGATGAAGTGGAGGTCAGAGATGTAAGGCAACTAAGATATCTTTGATCTAGCTGACCGAGGTAAGGTGAATGGATTCTATCTAGGAACAGTTAAGATTTCCTAAATAACAATCATACATGGGTTATAAAGAGCTAATATGAGCCATCAGGTATTCATATTAAAGCTTTAGTCAGAAGAAAACATATAGAACATTGCAAAAATTTAGTGTAAAGTGTTGTAAGGAAAATTGTAGATTAGTCCTCCTTTCTACAATCGAAAATAATGATAATGATACCAACATATATAAACTGATATTACAAAGGCAAGAGACACTTTATTGGTCCATATGACAGCATAAGAATTCCATGATTACCCTCCAGGCATTTAAAAAGAAGCATAGTAGACAGTCCATTATCCAGCCTCTTGAGTAATCTTTGATCTTTCAGCAAAAAACTTTCAATAATACAACGCAGGGATGGAGTGTAGCAAATCAACCAGCCAGATTGAAAGTTTAAAGAAATGAGAGGCAAAAGAATTTCTTATTTAGCATAATAACATGAAGGTGAAAGAGCTCTGTCTAGGAGCTGTCAAAAATTTATTAGATAAGTGCCACAACATGGGTGAATCTGAGGAGATATGAGGCAAAGGGAATTAATGTTCATTACCAGTTCAGATGAAAACATAAAGAAATAGCAGACCTTGAGCATAGAGTGTGGCTCAGAAAATTCTATACTAATCTTTCTATCTACTATTTAGATGGTGATACGAGTATATTATGAGCATAAAACATTAAAACAGAGATGAGAGGCACTTATTGAGTCATGTTGCAGCTCTAGAATTCCGTAATGCCCCCTTCAAACATTAAAACACAGCACACAGTCCATTTTCCAAACTTCAGCAGTCTTTGATTAAGGAAATCGTACCAGATGTACATAACTAGTCTCTCTCAGAGTCTATCGACCTATTCTTTCTTTTTCTCCCACTCCTTAAGACTAACTATAGGGTGGTTTATATAGGGAAATATTTACAGACTTCCCTTGAACAGATGTCATAGGGAAAATATCAAAAAATATCTCTAGATCATATTTGAAAAAATATCTATGTAGTGACTCTCTTTAACTCATCGTTGGGCTGGAAATTAATACATAAATATCGAAAAAAGAGCTGTGCTGAGGCAGCTGGCAACTCAAGTCATGCAACAGAGGGCTGCGTATTGAATCCTTTTGTCTGTATTGTTCAGGCAATTCTGCTTCCCTTAAGTGGCTTTAAGATTTTTTAATATGCGCTGGTGAGCTTTGATGGCTCTGAGCTGCTTTATTTATCTTTGCGCAATCCCTTTGTTGTCATCTGCTTTGCATTTAAAGTCCCCTGCTGATATTCATAATTGATACACTATGTCGGTTCGCTGATACTCTTTCACTGTCGAATCAAGCTTTCTCTTCCCTCCGAAGCACTTCAAACTATCAAGTCGCCCCTGCTTTATCTCCTGTGATGTCTGTTTGGTGATGAAGGTGGGCCGAATTTTCCTTAAAATAATTTCTCAGGTCAGTCCTTCATCGACCATTGTCGCGTTTCCAATTGCCGCATCTCTGATTTGACATGGATATAGCAATCGATGAGTCATCATCCATTAGCTTTCCTGCTGACTTAGTTCACTTTCAATATGCCCATCGGAGTATCTACTATCGATAGATGAACTGTCTTGACGATCGTCAAGGGACTCGTCATGCCTAGCAGAAAGTTCATCTATGACAACCTCTGTTTTATTTTCACTGGAAGCCAAAGGTTTTATCTTGTATTTATTATATGCTTCTACACCAGCTATAGAAACACCATAGCCAAATATATTTATAGTTGTGAGCTTAGTATCAGCACACAAAAGCGCAGAAAGTAACACAACCACCCATTACTTTACAACACCAGCTACACGAATTGTTAATGCACTGGTGTGTGAAATAACTAGAAATATTGAGACGTTTCAGAGCAAATGTGTAGAGGGCATTTAATGACATGATAACTGGATCAAATTTCTAATTCGTTGTTGAGTCCATCTCGTCTATTATATTATTCATCCCTCTATTACTTACTTCTTCTTTTTTCGCTCTTTTTTCTAGGGATTTCTATTGCTTCAAAACCAAATACCTCAGCAAAGGCCTGACGAGTTGCCTTAAGTGCCAAATCAGCTGTTAGAAAGCATTTTAACATAGTAAATGAGCTAGATGGCCACTGTGCCAATTCACCAAAATGTTCACGTAATTTTGAAATAACTTTATGCTTATGATTTAATGGAGTACTGGAAGAAAGGAAAGCTTCGATTACTCGAGTACCGCCAGGATCTTTTGCAGCTTCAAGAATATGATCAATTTCCATGGATGCACAGCTTGAGCAAAACTGTTAAATGAAGTTACTTGGATAGTTGAAAATAATTTGTAACATTACACAACCAAGAACTGACATCTTATTTCCAGAAGGCCATTGCCACTTCGATCTCCCGAAGATTGAGGCAAAGGTTTCATTGAAGGCAGAGGAAAATCATTTGATTTTGATAATAGCAAGATTTGGCCTGAATCTTCAGTATCAGAAGCACCACTGCTAGAATATGAATCTTCGTTACTGACATGGAAGCTCTCTTCTGAACAAGAATTATCTTTCTCGATATGAGAATCACTCTCTTGACTAATGATATGTACAGATGTGTTACGAGCACTATTCCTCTGGAGTCTCTTTTTCTGCTGATCAAGAGAAATTGCAATTTGATATGGCAATTTTATTGGTAAACTAGATCATGGATGTTCAATGCATACTTCATTCTTCAGAGAAGAACTACTAGACCCATTTCTAGACTTTCCCCTCCCACGGCGCCGTGGTGGTTGAAGTAGCTCCTGATTCTTCGAAGCAAATTCCCTGGCTTCACTGAGCTCTGATTTATGTTCACGTGATTTGTCTTCTGAAGAGAATGCAACCTTCTCAGCCCCAGAATTACCATGTCTCCACTGCTGGGATTGCCGAGCTAGCTTAGAAGATACCGCAAGACTTCCATCCAAGGAGGATTTGCATTGCCGTTGTCTCTTTTATCGGGGATCCCTTAGATCATCCCAAATTCCTTTTCTTTTACCTCTTCCTTGCCACATACACACTAGAACTTCAACCACACCATCAGTTTCATTCCCCTGCCGCTTATAGTCCAAGTCTTCAACTGCAGTAGATGTTCCCATACACTCTCGTTGATGCGTCTTTGTTTGACGTAGGATATAAAAATCCTCGTTATAAAATCCATCGTTTTACAACATTTCACAAGCCTTCACCGCAATCTCAGAAAAACTGTAATATATAGAGGTTTCTCTCATATGTTATGTACAAAAAAAAAAATCAGGTAGTAGACATGCAATTGCCAATGCTTCTTATGATATACCCAAAAATCCAGCTAAGACATAGTTCATTGATTCTCCTGACATTCTTTAGATTCCAACTCTTCAATCTCATATCTAACCTCTTCCATTTGATCATTAATATGTGTCACTACTTCCTGTATAACTCTGATTGCTTCATTTAATGCGGCATCATACTCAGCATCCGCCTCTGCATCCTCAAGCCCAGTGACCTATGTTATATCAGTAACATGAACACATCGATGCTCAACAATCATGTTCTTTAACTGAACATGGCGCTCTGATGGACGGCCAGCCTTCTTCGAAACTTGGATAGTAACAACCATATGTATCTTCTGCTTCTCATGGGCCTGAATTGTCTTCAACACATGAACAAGGTCTTCTTGGTGATAATCTGAGCCCCCGAGTATTGATTCCATTTCACATTAAATGGCTGCCAATTGGATCCATTATAAGGTCTAAGACATTTTGTACTGTAGCATCCTCTAACACCTTGCCCCATTTTTTTTAATAACATTGTTTTCAGAACCACCCAAAAGGACAGTTATCACCCTTACCACCACTTCTTTATTTACCTCTAGTAATTTCAAAATGGTCTGTAAGACGAGACTGCCAAAGGTGTCTACTCATAGAACTGCAACATCATTTTTGGAATATTCTAAGATCTTGCTTGTCACAACCTTCAACAGATTTGGAGAAGCCCGCAATGATGTCTGTAGAATTGGTAACTAGTGGTAAGAGCAGCTTCATTTATAAGATGAAGACACCCTTCCAGGTGGAATGTGAACTCTACTTTGAAGTGGACTTTGAGCACTAGTATCTTGTTGCCGGTTCAGTTGTAGATCCTGATTCATTGTCTTTAGATTCTTAGGAGTACAGGCTGTAGATCTTTGTGATGCACTCTGTCCTAAACACACAGAAGATTATTGTAGCCTTTTATCAACATAGGGTGTAATATTACTTTGATTTTAGAATCATCTCTTACACAACCATCTAAAATAGAACTATAGGTTAATAGTCCCTTGTAGTAGTAGCAGAAAACGCTGAGCTAGTTATGGTTATATTTCAACCAATGGAGGGGATATGAGTTTAGGGGGATCTTGTATATGTTTTTAGTATGGGGAGGGAAGAATAACTAGGAATTATACAATAAGTTAGAAGTTAATATGAAATTTGATTAGAAAGCGCTAAGGATAGAAATCTTAGGCTCTTAAAGTGGAAATAAGACTTTTTTAGCGTATTAGGGGAAGTTAGCGAGTGTTTGAGGAAAGAAGGGAAATTCAGACATGCCTCGCTTGAGCTCATCCAAATGGAAACTGCCTTATGCTTTAGATGCGAACGGATATGATGCTTGAGAACATGAAATGAAATGGATCACAAGCCATGATTCTGCCACCACAGCGCTACCTACCCGGCCTACTCACCTAGCATTTTTTCTTCTTTTGGTTTGGGTGCACTTGAACTAGCATACCCAGCCTTTCAACCTTTCTTTCAACTATCCTCCTATCTAAATCGACCCTTGTCTCTTCCGGGGCTCAGATTAAGCTGATAAGCGCCCTTGTTTCTCTACCTTTTTACCAATCTGCCAAGTTTTAATCTTGTTTGGACAGATATTCATCTCTATATTCTAAAGCAAGCAATTGAAACCTAGGGAAGCCAAGTTTAAACTGTTTGGCCTTCCCTTGACTGAACAACTCTTCAAAATTGGAATAACTTATCCAAATGAAACTCTGTGGAAATACGGAACCTTTGCACTAATAAAAAGATGACATATTTGGCATGCAAATAGTCAATCATGAAATATGAACACCTATTGCAATAGGAGGCTAACAGTGGCTCCACTTGGGGCTGGCCTTTTCTTGTGAAAAGCCAAGAACAGTAGGTCAAACTGCCTTGATCTTATATTGTCGCTGTAGACTACAACACTTCTTGGTTGGCCCGCTAAATGACTTGGTTCCTTGAGGCCCAGACATAGCGCTCTCATGAACTGAATCATTGCGCACATATAGCACTGCCTGCTTTCTTCTGCGTGCTTATTACTACATGTTTCTCTACCTGAGTACTGCCTGAGTATGGCTTCAAAACATGTCACAAAAAATGGAGTTTTTTCCTATTCTATTTTGAAAAGGGTTGCTGATGTAAGAAACTGAAAGTGCTCCTTTGTTTTGATACTAGTGACTAAAAAATTGTAAGCTGAAAAACAGCTTCTTTTTAACTGAATCACTGTATATGAAAGCACTGCTCTTGTTGTCTTCTGAGTGCTCTTTGCATGTACCAAGCTGCCTTGAGAAGTCTTTTGTTTTGGCAAATTCACATGACCCGACAAATGGAAGTGATGATTTGGAAAAGGCCACCTGATTTGGCAATACTTATTGGCAATGAATCACGATTATCCAACACTTTATCATGAACTGACTGATGTTAAAAGGCAGTATCAAATATGAAAAACCAAGAGAAACCTTAGCATCAACATGGTTATGAATGTTTTGATGACTGCTTTGATGAGTTAGGAAATTTGTCAGAAAACTAATGGAAGTAGCTTCAGCAGCATGTATTGGTGTCTCCTATAATGATACCCAAAAACCTCTAAAAAAACATAAAAGGAGCAAGCACCATTCCCCTAAACCAAAACTTAAACGACCCCTCTGAAAAATAGCAGCTGCATGTAGAGCCTCAGTCAATCTTCACTGATGAGTATATTGTCCACACAAACCAAAGGCATGCATAGAAACCTATTGTACCCGTCAAAATAAAAAATGAGTATGAGATGATGGTCATGTAGCCAAAATACAAAATTCCAGAAACAAGCTTTGTCATCTCCAGCTTGGTGAAGAAATAGAATGTGGCATAGAGAAACAAGTAAAATGTTGAGGAGCCTGTAGTCAAATAAGATCTGCACCACCAGTTGTAATCTTCACTGCATGATTGGAAGTAGCACAGGATAATGGTGATCTCTGCACATGTAACAATGAGGATCACAAAGACAATGAACAGGAACCCAAATATTTAGTAGAATTGATGCAGCCATATTGAAGTTAATATGAAGAATAGTTCAATGAATACAGCTCCAAAAGGAAAAATGCCTCCAATTAGTATTGAGGAAATGGGCCGCATATACCAAGCTTGATCTGGAATCTGTCTGGGGCTTTTATTGGTCTTCACTGGATCCTCAATTGCAGGTTTATTGTAGCCAAAGTGACTTCCCACAAAGACCAATGGCCCAGAAATTCCAAACCATAAAAGGACCAAGGCAATCACAGTCCCAGAAGGAACTACACCAGATGATTTTTCTCCCCATATCAGTGCGTTGAGAATAAAGAAAATGCAAAAGGCAATGTCTGGAAACAAGAATGTTGTCTTCAGCATGTTCTTCCTCCATTATGTTCCCTTGAACAACTTATATAGACGTGACGATGCATACCAAGCAAATAAAACCATAAATACCCATAATAGCAGCATAGTTGTCATTAAACCTCCATGGTTCGAAGGAGAAAGGAAACCAAGGACTGCAAATACCATTGTCACTAGTGTCATGGCAAAAACTGAACTGCAGTTCCCACATAGACACAAAGTAAGCTTGCATTGGTTGGGGCCCTGAACACATCTCCATGGACCAACTTCCATCCTGTTTCCTCTTGAGCCTCATCCTGTGTTTCTAATTGGTTGTATTTTAAGATATCACGATACAATGTTCGCATCATGATCATTGCAACCATTCCAGAAAGAAATAAAACAATCATTGATGAGTTGACGATAGAGAACCAATGGATTTGATCATCTGTCATAAGAAGGTAAGTATCCCAACGTGATGCCCATTTCACAGGGCTCTCCCGGAAAGTAACATCATATGTGAATATAATTTCTTTGTCTTCCACAACTTCTTTGGTGAATCTCAGAATTTGACACTGTATGCTTGGTATTTGGATCACAAGTTGTCAAACGGGTTTTGACATTATCCCATGGTTGTTCATACTCATGCTTTATACTGAATGGTGCAACTTCAAATCCAATTATGCATGCAGAATTAGTTTCAACATCCTTATGATACATCACAATAAAAGCCAAATGAATGTGGATGAAATGCCTCTCTTCTGAACTCCCTGCGTAGCTTGCTTTGAATCCATCCTGGAAGCCATGCTCATATGTAGTAAGGCTATTTCCATCAGATCTTTGTCTGGCCACTACTACAGGTAGATTATCCAGAATCATATTAACATGATATTCATCATCAATCTTCTCCTTGAAGTCCTTTGCAGTCTTTGCATCCAGCCTAATCTTGCAAACAACATTGCAAAGTCTACTTTCTCTTATTTCAAACACATAAGGTGAGTTTTCAATGCGATCACCCCAGAGAACTTCTCCAAGGTTTTCAAAGACGTCGACAATCTTATTTGGGTCACAGTAATGCAGAGAATAGTACTCATATGGAAGTTGAGTCTTTATGGAAGTCAACGTGTTCACTTTCACTTGTAGCTCATCCCCCTTGAGTCATCTTCTCTGTCTCTTCAAAAGTGTAAATAAAACCTTTTGCACAATGCTACAGAATCCTGAAGCTTTTTAACTGCAAAAGAAAACATCGAACATCGAGTTGACCTTCATCTTTTAGGTTGAAGCTATAACAAAACACTGCAAATTGATAGAGACAGCACGATAGAATCTGAAATAAATTCAACGACATTGCCCAGTACAAGGTCTCTGCAACATAGAGCAAACCAAGACATGTCATTTGATCATTCCGAGGTTACCTTCGTAAATAAGAGCTACAATGGACATACATTAATAAAAGTGTTAAGCAATGGAACTTATTTTTCCCCAAGAGGGGAAGAGATGGAATAATTTTGATGATTGGAACTGCTGGGATGTTCTTGGGTAATTGTTATATCTTCATATCATCTTTGGATGTTCGCACTCATAGCCCCTTGAGTCTTCTCTGTCTCTTCAGAAGTGTAAATGATACCATCTTCACAATGCTATAGAACCCCACTTGTTATGGTTGTTGAGAGAATGACTTTAGAGAAACTGGCCTCGATGAAACATCAACATTCTAGAGTTTTCCTCGAGGAGGTAATGGAGGCAAGGTCGGTAGCCGCAAGTCCTGTTCATAATCTCTAATATTATTCTCAGAGTTACTCATAGAAATAGCAAGAGCCAGATTGCTTTTGTTAGAATGCATTGGTTTCTTGGATATTCCCGCAATGTTGTTTCTAGGAGGGCAGAAACGGTGCCGATCCCAATTGGGTCCATAGGCTAACAAATGCCTTCGCTTCTTATTGTAAGGATTCTCTGGTTTGGCAAGATCCTTGATTGAAACTGCATCTGACAAATTTGTGAATTAATTTGATTTTCTAGAGATGAAATTTGATATGTTCCTTTTGATAGGCAATGAATCCTCTATTGAGCTTAGAGTGTCAAGAGGCCCCTTGAACGAGCTCTAGACCTCCATCTCACCTGAGCCTTCCTCGTTACAACTGTTCAATGTAGAAGGATTTCCACTGCTGTCGCTGCTAATTTCCCCTATTGACGACGATGAGGAAGAAGACGCAGAGTCTCCATCATTTACATTCAATGCACTTTCATTATCAGGACAAAATTGTCCATCTGGGCTCCCCTCAAAACACTTGGATAATCCCTTGGATTCATTTACATAAATTGAAAAATTGATCATGGGCTTCTGGTTAACACCCATGGGCATATTGGGTATCATTTCCAATACAGAAAACAGACAACAGAGAGCACATAATTGCTCAGAAACACACCATATGGATATATATCAGTGCTCAGAGTGCTGTGGATGGATTCATTGAAATCAGGGGTCATGCTGAGGCTGTGAATCTGCCTTGCACATTACCCACACCGTTTATCTCTAAATAAGACTTATGGCTTTTTAGATCGTACAAAGGTTAATTCTAATCAAGTTAGAGCATAAGCCTAGTTCAATAAGAGCTAAAAGACATAGTCTGACACCAGATAAGGAAATGTGTCTGGATGTGTCCAAACAAAGATTTGAAGGGCAGTTTGCACACAGAAAAACAAACTTACAATATCAACATTGGCATTAACTTTTTTGCACACCAGAGAAAGTTTCACATGCCAAATCTGGACCTGGTAGTTCTACGCCAAAGTAAACAGTCATCTCAAAAAGAAATGCAACGTAAATGGTATCCTTGTGGTTAGTAGGTCTGAGAGTGGTGCGTTTGGAGGTCCAGGATCTACACACCATAATTACCACTGAAAATGCCATTGATCTTTTTCGCTCTAGGTTATAAATGAGTAGAACTGAGGTGCTTTTCGAATCTGTGGATATACCAAAATAACTGTAAGTATCATCCACACAGAGGACTTAAGTGGACAGGAGAGGAAAGAAAACAGAGATGCTAAAGGTCCATTCAATAAATGTGGTAAAAGCAGTGACAGCATCCTTAACAAAAATTTGTATTGATACTGTGGCAGCGTTTCCCACAAGCAACCAAGTTTCTCACTGTCGTTTGGATAGATTTGCTCGAGTTCCAATTTTGAAAATAGATGATGAAGGAAGGATGGTGTGGAAGCAATCATTGCCTTCCTTTGAGCTCAGAAGACTAGAGAAGCTTTTCAAAAATAAAACCTTCAAAATTTTCAGATACTATATCCTGTGAGAGAGCTTCAGCAACATCTTCTCAAGAAATTTCTAGCTGGCCTGAAAAAAAAAGTTTTCACAGGGTACAAGGTCTGAAATAATGATATCACCATGTAGTGATGGTTCTCAAACAGAATCTGGTTCACCAGATCCTGTGACAATTGTTTCTTTATGTTATCAAAAATGTCAACTTGCTGTCATTTGTCAGAGAAACACCATTTCCATAACTTTTTGGTTCCAAGCAATCGATTGCTTATATACATAAAACAAAACAAACAAAAAAGGAAAGTGTTGATGTATATACAAATACTAACCTACAAATATACACAGGGGCATTGTATGCTTTAAAAGGGATCTCGATAATGTTTCAACATTCAGCCATTGACAGGGTCGTCCTCCACTGTGTTGTCACCTATGGATTTGAGAAAATACGTGTTATTGCCCTGCACATCGCTAATGACAAATGGGCCTTTCCATAAAATATCAAACTTTGCATGCTTCTCCTTGTCTTTGCTCCGTGAGTCCCACCTCAAAACTTTGTTGCCAACACAGAAATCCTTAGCCTTAGTCCTCTTGTCAAATATTTTCTTTAGCTTGTCTTGTAAGATCTGAGCTATGTTGTAAACTTGCTCTCTAGTTTGCTGAAGATGAATGGTCTGATTAATTCTTTGTTGAAAACCATTTGGTTCAGCTTGAATTTCCTGTAGTAGCATGATAACAGGAATGCCCAGAGAAAATGGAAATCTGACCTCCATACCATATACTAACTCATAAGGGCTCATCCCAATGGACCTCTTGGTTGACAATCTGTCTGCCCAAAGGGCATTGATAAGTCTTTTGTGCCAGTTCTTCTTGTTTTCTTCCAGCATTTTCTTGATGATATTAATCAAGCTTTTGTTGGAAGATTCAGCCAAGCCATTGCCTTGAGGATAATAGGTTGTGGAATGGCCCAGGGTGATCTTGTCAGTAGTGGACTTCCAATATAAATGTCCTCCACAGTCCCCTGCATGGAACTCTTTCATAAGATGGTCAGTTTCATTGATAGTTAAACAATTCAACAATATTCATTCATGGTTTTTCCAAAACAAAGCACTATCTATGACACAAAACTTTGACACCTTCATTTTTAAAAATCTCTTTTTGGTCTTGGATAATCCTGGAGGAGCACACAGGTTTAACAATATGTAACAAATATCAGCATACCATGGGGATTGCAAAAAGGTCTCACTGATCTGTGGAGTCGCCAGCTCCTGTTCATTGTCCAGTTGGTTAATGTCTAAGGCTTGAAGATTGGTTTTAGATAGCAGTTTGGCTAAACCTTGTCCCTTTATGAGATTGGTGGGTCTTATTTCAATGTCATATTCAAGGATATTGGCAATCCACTTGCCTATTTTGCCTTCTAGGCCCTCTTGAGTTAATATGTCTTTTACGGCAGCATCTGGGACATAGGCGATCACATGTGAATATAAAATGTAAACTTGGAAATCCTTGATTGCCTTAACGAGAGCATAGGCCTGCTTCTCCATGATTTGGTACTTCAAAGGAGCATCTCTAAGGGCTCTACTAAAAAATGCAATTGGTTTCTCATTTCCTTGGTTGTCCTTTTGCAGAAGGACAACAGCTATCGTGTGATCTGAAGCAAAAGAAAAGATGATAAAATCCTTATCAAACTGTGGGCTCGTGAGGACCGGAGTTTGGGTTAGTGCAATTTTAATACTCTCAAATTCTTGCTTGGCCTCTAGAGTCAATTTTACCTTGGAATCTTTCTTCAACATGTTTCTTAATAATCTTAACAGCTCAGCCAAGTTTGGGATAAATCTCCTTAGGAAATTGATTTTTCCAAGGAATGCTTGCAACTCTTTGATGTTTCTCGGATAATGGATTTGTAGAATGGCTTGGATTCTTTCCGGATCAATTCTGATGCCATCTTTTGAAATAATATGGCCTAGAAGCTTGCCTTCCTCAAGGCCGAAGAGGGAATTCTTGGGGTTTAAGGAAATGCCATATTTCCTAAATGTCATGAATACTTGCCTGAGGTGCTTGAGGTGCTCTTAGTGAGATTTGGAGAAAGGGGTTAAGTCATCGAGATAGGTAACCAAGAAATCATGGATTTCCCTGGAAAATGCAATGTCCATGGCCCTTTGAAAGGTAGCACCTGCATTCTTTAGTTCGAATGGCATCTTCACATATTTAAATGTTCCCCACGGTGTTGTAAGGGCTGTCTTGTCTTGGTCATCTGGGTGAACAAGTATTTGATTGAAACCTGAAAAGTCATCTAGCAAAGAGATTCTGGATGACCCCACTACTCTTTGGAGAATGTGGTCCATTTTGGGCAATGGGTAGTGGTCTTTAAGGGAGACTTGGTTCAGATTTCTTAAGTCTACACAAAGCCTAATCTCACCTGCCTTCTTTCTTGTGGGAACAAGATTCGATACCCATTCCGAAAATCTAATGGGTGCTATAACGCCAGCCTCAAACATTCTTTTCGCTTCCTTTTCAATCAAAGGGAGATGGACTGGATCGATTCTCCTTAGTTTTTGTTTGAAGGGCTTTTGATTTGGTTTTAGAGGGATGGTATGTTGAATAACCGAGGTGTCATAGGACTTCAAGTCCTCATATCTCCAAGCGAATACATCTTGGAAATCTTTGAACATGTCAATATACTTTGGTTTTTGATCAGGTGGCAAAGATTTGGACATTTTAATCATTTTGGGCTTTTCTGCTGTTCCAATATTATAGTCTTCAATTGCAGTATTTTGAGGTTGCATTTTTTGTTTTTTGGGAACATCGTTTGCATCAAAGATGTCTTCTAATGGGGTGAGACCAGCGGGTAAAAAATTGTCTTTTAAATCAATGATTTCGGCCTCTGTTTCAGCTATTTCTCCTAAGTGTATCTGCCTGAGCTCTTGCATGTTTTTGGCATCAAAATTGGTTGGGCAAAGCATTTTTCTAGCCTTTTCAGCTGTTAGGGTTTGCTGATTTTGGGTTGCTGTTTGTTGTTGGTTACCAATGGCATCCATGTCAATGTTTAATTTTGAAAACTCTTGCTGCATAGTCAAAAAATTGTTGATTTGTGCATCGTCCTCAAAAACTTGCCAATCTTTAATATTGTTAGGGACAGCAGGCCTATGCTTTACCTCAGTAGCGAAGTGGTGATTGGGCTGAAAAGGAAGCTTGCAAGTGCTAGCGAAGGTGGCTAGACTGTGAGCATGGATGTTATGGCTTCTCAATATCTTGGCAAGCTTAGATTAAGTGAAGTAATTGAGTACTTCTGTGGCAGCAGTTCTATAAGCTCTCAGCTTGTTGCCATTGGTGACAAAGTTGCCTTTCATTTGTTGGATTATTAAGTCGGAGTCACCTAGAATGGAAATTTTTGTAGCCCCAAGATCTTTGATGAGTTTAAGGCCTAAAAGGAGGGCCTCATACTCTGCCATGTTGTTGATGCATTTGAAATTCAACCTATAGGCATGACCCTCTGCATGGTCGTTTTGGGCGTTATGGATCCATACTCTTGCCCCTGCTCCTAGCTTATTTACTGAACCGTCAAACTCCAAATACCATAGGATTTCTTGGTCTTGGCTAGCATTGGGAGTTGAAATCATCATTGGAGCGGGAGGATTTGAATTTCCTGTTTCAAGAGGATCTCCTTGTGTGGTGGTTGCATTGTTTTCTTTGACAGTTTCTTGGGTAAGGGTAACCGATTCCTCAGTTATACCTGCTTCTTGTTCTAAATCCAAAGGCTTATCATCAGTTGGGCGACTATAATCATCATTGAACAGAATAAATGAATCCATATCAGAATGGATTGAGTAAATGGGAAATTTTGGGGGCTTTTCCGCACTACTCAACACATACGTCATCAGTGTTTCTCTATACAATCTCTTTGGTTTCCCAAAGACTAAGATAGTGGTGTAACAGAGGTCTAATTGAACGGATCCTTGGAGCTTTTCTCCCCAAGATCTTGACAAGAGCATCCCATACTTTGGTGGAATGTCAGCAACCACCACGTCCATCAGAATTGTTTTGTTGGGATATTGGACTAAAGACACACATAGATCTTTGATTAAACCTAAACACTTGAAATGACTTGAGTTAAAGGAGAATAGGTATTTGTATGGTCTCGTGATATCAACGTTTAGCTTTTCCATTACAGCTTTGGGCATAAGATTGTGTGAGGCCCCTGAATCAAACATATCATTGTGCAAAACTTTGTCATGTATATGTAGGCTTACATAAAAGGGTAGAACAGCTACATATGACGGTTTTCCGTTAACCTCAGGACCAAATAACAGCTCAGGTGTATCATGTAAAACATTGGCATCATCTTTGGTCTCTGGCATTTGAAGTGTTCTTTTGATTTGTTGCCTATACACATCATTTTTGGCAAGCTCATAGAGGGGGATGGAAATTTTGAGCTTGCTTATTTCTGCTTCTAAGTTAAATGGTTTCTCCAATGGAGTCTTTGTGTTGGTGGTGGCTGATTTTCCCCTTTCAAGTGTATTTTCTGTGATTTCCTCTTGATTATCAGCGTTATGGTGAGTGATACCTTGTGGTATCTCTGTTTTGGGAAGGTTTTGCGGAGTGCTATTCAAATCTTCTTTGTGGGAGAAGAAAGCAAAGGCTGATCATTAGCGGTCTGCATGTCTGTTATGTCTTCCATAGTTACTTCCTGCAGGTTTAGGATCGTCTCATCAGCTAGTTCTGTAATAACAATCGTGCCTTTAATCTTCTTGGGTTGTTTTGTTTGCTTTTGTTTGACGGGCTCAGGCGCATCAATTGTTCTAGTCCTTAGTTTGTATTGCTTATGCACTTCATACACAGCAGAGTCATAGCCTTGTTTGAAGTCAAAAGACTCTCCGGTTTGAGTCTGAAATTTACCAAAGTCTTGATCAGCTTGGTTTTGTTGGATAAGATCGCAGTCTTCTTGTGTTAAGAAAACCTGTTGTTCACTCTTTGAACCCACTCAGTTTATATGAGTATCTTCTAATGGCTCACTAGATGTGGATGCCTCCGTGTAGTTCTCTTGGAACGGAGGTCTTATATCATGATTTGGGCTAGATCGTCTAGCGTTTGGGTTGTTAGTTTTCCTAAAATTTGGGTTCCTAACAGTGTTGGCTTGTGGTGCATCCCATGTAGACTTTCTCTCAACGGTTTCTATTCTATCTCCTATTCTATGCATGCCACTGAGAATAGCATCGAGTTTTTGGTCTAGGGATGAAGGTTCCTCTTTAAAGGTGGTTCTTCTCTCGACTCTCACTCTATTTCTCTTGGCAATTAAGTTTGCCTCTACGCTCACAGCAACGTCTTGCATCTCTGCCAGGATTTGAGGGGCTCTTTCCCTTAACTGATAAGCCATGTCAGTATCAAATCCATCGGGGAATTTATATAAAGCAAGATCAAGTGGAGGCCTAAGGTTCTGTGGGATTGCATTGTAGACATTGTTAAACCTTGCGCAGTAGTCCAACACAGCCTCCTAAGGGCATCTTTTAATGGTGTCATATTCGGACAATATCTGCAATGGGTCTTTCTTCTTCTCCCATCTATTGATAAATGTGTGGTATAAGACTTATGGATTTGCTACGGAATTGGTTGGGAGAGCTCTAAACCAAGGCCTGACATCACCTGTCAAACTTTGGACAAAAATCCTCATTCTCACACTATCGTCATCAATTTCATAGGTCTCAAAGTAATCCTGCATTTTCTTTGTATGTTGAAGGGTCGTGTAGGCACTGGTGCCATCAAAATAAGTTATTTTAGTCTGGTAGTCCTGAGGCATAGCCCCAGTGTTTCCAGGCAGCTGCAAAGGGGCATATCTATTAGCCATATTTACAGGGACAAGTGGAACTGTAGGGATGAACGGAACAGTTGGAACAACTGGGATAATAGGAGTTGTGGTGGTAGTATGTGTAGTGAACGGAGGTGTGGACAAGGTGGATGGAGAGCTGGATGATGAAGTAGGGAAAACAGGGGATGAGTGAAAAAGAACTTTGACAGGGGTTGAAATGCTGCTTGGCTGAACTTTATCAGGACTAGAATCAGCTGAATCCTCTCTTTGCTCTATCTTCCTGAGGTTTCTAGGGATTAAATTTGGATTTTCAGAAGTAGCTAGGGGCTTTAGGTCTGGATTCGACCTTGTATTACGTGAATGCTTTTTGGGAGCCAGCTTCCAACTTGATAGTTGAAGTTATTTCAAAAGTTCCCCAGTGGAGTCGCCATTATGTTATCACTTAGGTTGTCCCTTGGCTCCTTAAGGGATACGACCGAGGTAACACTAGACCAATCTTTGGACTGCGGGTCCTAGCCTACCTGCAATCAGAGAGGGCTCTCTCTTCATAATTTAGCTTTGTTTAGGGTGATCCTACGCTAGTTATTGAGTACAAGGGGTTTTGTTTTTTTGCTGGGAAAGAGAATGGCTTCAAGTAGAGAGGTAATGCATCGTGCGATAAATTTCAAACCATTGGGCATGGAATCAGAGGAGCGGGACTGTTGGTGGGTTTTTCTTGGTCACGAGGGGGATATGGAGCAGACAGCTGCTCATGAAACAATTATTCGGGCTAAGAAGGATGAAGTGGAGATCAGAGATGTAAGGCAACTAAGATATCTTTGATCTCGTTGACCGAGGTAAGGTGAATGGATTCTATCTAGGAACAGTTAAGATTTCCTAAATAACAATCATACATGGGTGATAAAGAGCTAATATGAGCCATGAGGTATTCATATTAAAGCTTTAGTCAGAAGAAAACATATAGAACATTGCAAAAATTTAGTGTAAAGTGCTGTAAGGCAAATTGTAGATTAGTCCTCCTTTCTGCAATCAAAAATAGTGGTAATGATACCAACATATATAAATTTATATTACAAAGGCAAGACACACTTTATTGGTCCATATGACAGCATAAGAATTCCATGATCACCCTCTAGGAATTTAAAAAGAAGCATAGTAGACAGTCCATTATCCAAACTCTTGAGTAATCTTTGATCTTTCAGCAAAAAACTTTCAATAATACAACGCAAGTATGGAGTGTAGCAGATCAACCAGCTGGATTGAAAGTTTAAAGAAATGAGAGGCAAAAGAATCTCTTATTTAGCATAACAGCTGAGGGTGAAAGGGCTCTGTCTAGGAGCTGTCAAAAATTTATTAGATAAGTGCCACAACATGGGTGAATCCGAGGAGATATGAGGCAAGGGAATTCATGTTCATTACCAGTTCAGATGAAAACATAAAGAAATAGCAGACCTTGAGCATAGAGTGTGGCTCAGCAAATTCTAAACTAATCTTTCTATCTGCTATTTAGATGGTGATACGAGCATATTATGAGCATAAAACATTAAAAAACAGAGATGAGAGGCACTTATTGAGTCATGTTGCAGCTCTAGAATTAAGTAATGCCCCCTTCAAACATTAAAACACAGCACACAGTCCATTTTCCAAACTTCAGCAGTCTTTGATTAAGGAAATCGTACCAGATGTACATAACTAGTCTCTCTAAGAGTCGATCGAACTATTATTTCTTTTTTGCCCGCTCCTTAAGACTGACTATAGGGTGGTTTATATAGGGAAATATTTACAGACTTCCCTTGACTAGGTGTCATAGGGAAAATATCAAAAAATATCTCTAGATCATATCTGAAAAAATATCTATGTAGTGACTGTCTTTAACTCATCGTTGGGCTGGAAATTAATACCTAAATATCTAAAAAAGAGTTGCGCTGAGGCAGCTGGCAACTCAAGTCATGCAACGGAGGGCTGCGTATTGAATCCTTTTGTCTGTATCGTTCAGGCGGTTCTGCTGCCCTTAAGTGGCTTGAAGATTTCTTAATATGTTGTGGTGAGCTTTGATGGCTCTGAGCTGCTTTATTTATCTTTGCGCAATCCCTTTGTTGTCATATGATTTGCATTTAAAGTCCCCTGCTGATATTCATAATTGATACACTATGTCGGTTTGCTGATACTCCTTCGCTATCGAATCGGGATTTCTCTTCCCTCTGAAGCACTTCAAACTATCAAGTCGCCCCTGCTTTATCTCCTGTGATGTTTTTTTGGTGATGAAGGTGGGCCGAATTTTCCTTAAAATAATTTCCCAGGTCAGTCCTTCATCGACCATTGCCGCATTTCCAATGGCCGTATCTCTGATTTGACAAGGATATAGCAATCGATGAGTCATCATCCATTAGCTTTCCTACCGACTTAGTTCACTTTCAATATGCCCATCGGAGTATCTACTATCGACAGATGAAATGTCTTGACGATCGTCAAGGGACTCGTCATGCCTAGCAGAAAGTTCATCTATGACAACTTCTGTTTTATTTTCACTGGAAACCAGAGGTTTTATCTTGTATTTATTATATGCTGCTACACCAGCTATAGCAACACCATAGCTGAATAGATTTATAGTTGTGAGCTTAGTATCAGCAAACAAAAGCGCAGAAAGTAACACAACCACCCAGTGCTTTACAACACCAGCTACACGAATTGTTAATGCACTGGTGTGTGAAGTAACTAGAAATCTTGAGACGTTTCAGAGCAAATGTGCAGAGGGCATTTAATGTCATTATAACTAGATCAAATTTCCAATTCTTTGTTGAGTCCATCTCGTCTATTATATTATTCATCCCTTTATTACTTTTTTTTTCGCTCTTTTTTCTAGGGATTTCTATTGCTTGAGAACCAAATACCTCAGCGAAGACCTGACGAGTTGCCTTAAGTGCCAAATTAGCTACTAGAAAGCATTTTGACATAGTAAATGAGCTAGATGGCCGCTGTGCCAATTCACCAAAATGTTCATGTAATTTTGAAATAACTTTATGCTTATGCTTTAATGGAGTACTGGAAGAAAGGAAAGCTTCGATTACTCGACTACCGCCAGGATCTTTTGCAGCTTCAAGAATATGATCAATTTCCATGGATGCACAGTTTGAGAAAAACTATTGAATGAAGTTACTTGGATAGTTGAAAATGATTTGCAACATTATACAACCAAGAACTGACATCTTATTTCCAGAAGGCCATTGCCACTTCGATCTCCCGAAGATTGAGGCAAAGGTTTCATTGGAGGCAGAGGAAAATCATTTGATTTTGATAATAGCAAGATTTGGCCTAAATCTTCAATATCAGAAGCATCACTGCTAGAATATGCATCTTCGTTACTAACATGGAAGTTCTCTTCTGAACAAGCATTATCTTTCTCGATATCAGAATCACTCTCTTGACTAATGATATGTATAGATATGTTACGAGCACTATTCCTCTGGAGTCTCTTTTTCTACTGATCAAGAGAAACTATAGTTTGATATGGCAATTTTATTGGTAAACTAGATCCTGGATGTTCAATGCCTACTTCATTCTTCAGAGAAGAACCACGAGACCCATTTCTAGACTTTCCCCTCCCACGGCGCTGTGGTGGTTGAAGTAGCTCTTGATTCTTCGAAGCAGATTCCCTGGCTTCATTGAGCTCTGATTTCTGTTCACACGAATTGTCTTCTGAAGAGAATGCGACCTTCTCAACCCCAGAATTACCATGTCTCCACTGCTGGGATTTCCAAGCTAGCTTAGAAGATACCACAGGACTTCCATCCAAGGAGGATTTGCATTGCCACTGTCTCTTTTGTCGGGGATCCCTTCGATCATCACAAATTCCTTTTCTTTTACCTCTTCCTTTCCGCATACACACTAGAACTTCAACCACGCCATCAGTTTCATTCCCCTTACACTTATAGTCCAAGTCTTCAACTGCAGGAGATGTTCCCATACACTCTCGTTGATGCATCTTTGTTTGACGTAGGATATACAAATCCTCGTTATAAAATCCATCATTTTACAACATTTCACAAGCCTTCACCGCAATCTCAGAAAAGCTGTAATATATAGAGGTTTCTCTCATATGTTATGTACAAAAAAAATCCGGTAGTAGACATGCAATTGCCAGTGCTTCTTACGATATACCCAGAAATCCAGCTAAGACATAGTTCATTGATTCTCCTGACATTCTTTAGCTTCCAACTCTTCAATCTCATATCTAACCTCTTCCATTTGATCATTGATATGTGTCACTACTTCCTGTATAACTCTGATTGCTTCATTTAATGCAGCATCATACTCAGCATCCGCCTCTACATCCTTAAGCCCAGTGACCTCTGTTATATCAGTAACATGAACACATCGATGCTCAACAGGCCTGTTCTTCAACTGAACATGGCACTCTGATGGATGGCCAGCCTTCTTCGAAACTTGGATAGTAACAACCATATGTAGCTTCTGCTTCTCATGGGCCTGAACTGTCTTCAACACATGAACAAGGTCTTCTTGGTGACAATCTGAGCCCCCGAGTATTGATTCCATTTCACATTAAATGGCTGCCAATTGGATCCATTATAAGGTCTAAGACATTCTTCACTGTAGCATCATATAACACCTTGCCCCTTTTGTTTTATAACATTGTTTTTAGAACCACCCAAAAGGACAATTATCACCCTTACCACCGCTTCTTTGTTTGCCTCTAGTAATTTCAAAATGGTCTGTAAGATGAGACTGCCAAAGATGTCTACTCATAAAACTGCAACATCATTTTTGGAATATTCTAAGATCTTTCTTGCCACAACCTTCAACAGATTTGGAGAAGCTCGCAATGATGTCTGTAGAATTGGTAACTAGCGGTAAGGGCAGCTTCATTTATAAGACGAAGACACCCTTCCAGGTGGAATGTGAACTCTCCTTTGAAGTGGACTTTGAGCACTAGTATCTTGTTGTTGGTTCAGTTGTAGATCCTGATTCGTTGTCTTTATATTCTCAGGAGTACAGGTTGTAGATCTTTGTGATGCACTCTGTCCTGAACACACAGAAGATTTTTGTAGCCTTTTATCAACACAGGGTGTAATATTACTTTGATTTTAGAATCATCTCTTACACAACCGTCTAAAACAGAACTATAGGTTAATAGTCCCTTGTAGTAGTAGCATAAAACACTGAGCTAGTTATGGTTATATTTCAACCAATGGAGGGGATATGTATTTAGGGGGATCTTGTATATGTTTTTAGTATGGGGAGGGAAGAATAACTGGGATTTATACATTAAGTTAGAAGTTAATATGCAATTTGATCAGAAAGCGCTAAGGATAGAAATCTTAGGCTTTTAAAGGGGAAATAAGACTTTTTTAGCGGATTAGGGGAAGTTAGCGAGTGTTTGAGGAAAGAAGGGAAATTCATACATGCCTCGCTTGAGCTCCTCCAAATGGAAACTGCCTTATGCTTGAGATGCGAACGGATATGACTCTTGAGAACATGAAATGAAACAAATCACAAGCCATGATTCTGCCACCACAACGCTACCTACCCGGCCTACTCACCTAGCATTTTTTCTTCTTTTGGTTTGGGTGCACTTGAACTAGCATACCCAGCCTTGCGACCTTTCTTTCAGCTATCCTTCTATCTAAATCGATCGTTGTCTCTTCCGGGGCTCAGATTAAGCTGATGAGCGCCCTTGTTTCTCTACCATTTTACCAATCTGCCAAGTTTTAAGCTTGTTTGGACAGATATTCATCTCTATATTCTAAAGCAAGCAATTGAAACCTAGGGAAGCCAAGTTTAAACTATTTGGCCTTCCCTTGACTGAACAACTCTTCAAAATTGGAATAACTTATCCAAATGAAACTCTGTGGAAATATGGAACCTTTGCAGTAATAAAAAGATGACATATTTGGCATGCAAACAATCAATCATGAAATATGAACACCTATTGCAATAGGAGGCTAACAGTGGCTCCACTTGGGGATGGCATTTTCTCGTGAAAAGCCAAGAACAGCAAGTCAGACTGCCTTGATCTTCTATTTTTGCTGTAGACTGCAACACTTCTTGGTTGGCCGTTAATTGACTTGGTTCCTTGAGGCCCAGACATAGCGCTCTCATGAACTGAATCATTGCGCACATATAGCACTGCCTGCTTTCTTCTGCGTGCTTATTACTACATGTTTCTCTACCTGAGTACTGCCTGAGTATGGCTTCAAAACATGTCACAAAAACTGGAGTTTTTTCCTATTTTGTTTTGAAAAGGGTTGCTGATGTAAGAAACTAAAAGTGCTCCCTTCTTTTGATACTAGTGACTGAAAAATTTTAAGCTAAAAAACAATTTCTTTTTAACTGAATCACTGTATATGACAACACTGCTCTTGCTATCTTCTGAGTGCTCTTTGCATGTACCAAGCTGCCTTGGGAAGTCTTTTGCTTTGGCAAATTCACATGACCCGACAAATGGAAGTGATGATTTGGAAAAGGCCACCTGATTTGGCAATACTTATTGGCAATGAATCACGGTTAGCCAACACTTTATCATGAACTGGCTGATGTTAAAAGGTAGTATCAAATATGAAAAACCAAGAGAAACCTTAGCATGAACATGCTTATGAATGTTTTGATGACTCCTTCGATGAGTTAGGAAATCTGTCAGAAAACTGATGGAAGCAGCTTCAGCAGCATGTACTGGTGTCTCCTATAATGTTACCCAAAAACCTCTAAAACAACATAAAAGGAGCAAGCACCATTCCCCTAAACCAAAACTTAAACGGCCCCTCTAAAAATTAGCAGTTGCATGCAGAGCCTCAATCATCTTCACTGATGAGTATATTGTCCGCACAAACCAAAGGCATGCATAGAAACCTATGGTACCCGTCAAAACAAAAAATGAGTATGACATGATGGTCATGTAGCCAAAATATAAAATTCTAGAAACAAGCTTTGTCATCTCCAGCTTGGTGAAGAAATAGAATGTGGCATAGAGAAACAAGTAAAATGTTGAGGAGCCTGCAGTCAAATAAGATCTCCACCACCAGTTGTAATCTTCACTGCACGATTGGAAGTAGCACAGGCCAATGGTGATCTCTGCACATGTAACAATGAGGATCACAAAGACAATGAATAGGAACCCAAATATTTAGTAGAACTGATGCATCCATATTGAAGTTAATATGAAGAACAGTTCAGTGAATACAGCTCCAAAAGGAAAAATACCTCCAATTAGTATTGAGAAAATGGGCCGCATATACCAAGCTTGCTCTGGAATCTGTCTGGGGATTTTATTGGTCTTCACTGGATCCTCAATTATAGGTTTATTGTAGCCAAAGTAACTTCCCACAAAGACCAATGGCCCAGAAATTCCAAACCATAAAAGGACCAAGGCAATCATAGTCCCAAAAGGAACTACACCAGATGATTTTTCTCCCCATATTAGTGCGTTGAGAATAAAGAAAATGCAAAAGGCAATGCCTGGAAACAAGAATGTTTCCTTCAGCGTGTTCTTCCTCCATTCTGTGCCCTTGAACATCTTATATAGACGTGACGATGCATACCCAACAAATAAACCCATAAATACCCATAATAGCAACATAGTTATCATTAAACCTCCACGCTTCGAAGGAGAAAGGAAACCAAGGACTGCAAATATCATTGTCACTAGTGTCATGTCAAAAACTGAACTGCAATTCCCACATAGACACAAAGTAAGATTGCATTGGTTGGGGCCCTGAACACATCTCCATGGACCAACTTCCATCCTGTTTCCTCTTGAGCCTCATCCTAAGTTTCTAATTGGCTGTATTTTGAGATATCACGGTACAATGTTCGCATCATGATCATTGCAACCATTCCAGAAAGAAATAAAACAATCATTGATGAGTTGACGATAGAGAACCAATGGATCTGATCATCTGTCATAAGAAGGTAAGTATCCCAATGTGATGCCCATTTCATAGGGCTCTCCTGGAAAGTAACATCATATGTGAATATAATTTCTTTATCTTCCACAACTTCTTTGGGTATCTCAGAATTTGACACTATATGCTTGGTATTTGGATCACAAGTTGTCAAACGGGTTTTGACATTATCCCATGGTTGTTCATACTCATGCTTTATACTGAATGGTGCAACTTCAAATCCAATTATGCGTGCAGAATCAGTTTCAACATCCTTATGATACATCACAATAAAAGCCAAATGAATGTGGATAAAATGCCTCTCTTCTGAACTCCCTCCGTAGCTTGCTTTGAATCCATCCCGGAAGCCATGCTCATATGTAGTAAGGCTATTTCCATCAGATCTCTGTCTGGCCACTCCTACAGGTAGATTATCCAGAAGCATATTACCATGATATTCATCATCAATCTTCTCCTTGAAGTCCTTTACAGTCTTTGCATCTAGCTTAATCTTGCAAACAACATTGCAAAGTCCACTTTCTCTTATTTCGAACACATAAGGTGAGTTTTAAATGTGATCACCCCGAAGAACTTCTCCAAGGTTTTCAGAGACATCGACAATCTTATTTGGGTCGCAGTAATGCAGAGAATAGTTCTCATATGGAAGCTGAGTCTTTATGGAAGTCAACTTGTTCACTTTCACTTGTAGCTCATCCCCCTTGAGTCATCTTCTCTGTCTCTTCAAAAGTGTAAATAAAACCTTCTGCACAATGCTACAGAATCCTGAAGCTTTCTAACTGCAAAAGAAAACATCGAACATCGAGTTGACCTTCATCTTTGAGGTTGAAGCTATAACAAAACACTGCAAATTGATAGAGATAGCACGATAGAATCTGAAATAAATTCAACGGCATTGCCCAGTACAAGGTCTCTGCAACATAGAGCAAACCAAGACATGTCATTTGATCATTCCGAGGTTACCTCCGTAAATAAGAGCTACAATGGACATACATTAATAAAAGTGTTAAGCAATGGAACTATTTTTTCCCCGAGAGGGGAAGAGATGGAAGAATTTTGATGATTGGAATTGCTAGGATGTTCTTGGGTAATTGTTATATCTTCTGATCATCTTTGGATGTTCGCACTCATAGTCCCTTGAGTCATCTTATCTGTCTCTTCAGAAGTGTAAATGATACCGTCTGCACAATGCTATAGAACCCCACTTGTTATGGTTGTTGAGAGAATGACTTCAGAGAAAGTGGCCTCGATGAAACATCAACATTCTGGAGTTTTTCTCGAGGAGGTAATGGAGGCAAGGGAGGTAGCCGCAAGTCCTGTTCACAATCTCTAATATTATTCTCAGAGTTACTCATAGAAATAGCAAGAGCCAGATTGCTTTTGCTAGAATGCATTGGTTTCTTGGATATTCCTGCAATGTTGTTTCGCGAAGGGCAGAAACGGTGTCGATCCCAATTGGGTCCACAGGCTAACAAATGCCTTCGCTTCTTATTGTAAGGATTCTCTGGTTTGGCAAGATCCTTGACTGAAACTGCATCTGACAAATTTGTGAAGGACTTTGATTTTCCAGAGATGAAATTTGATATGCTCCTTTTGATAGGCAATGAATCCTCTATTGAGCTTAGAGTGTCAAGAGGCCCCTTGAACGAGCTCTGGACCTCCATATCACCTGAGCCTTCCTCATTACAACTGGTCAATGTAGAAGGATTTCCACTACTACCGCTGCTAATTTCCCCTATTGACGACGATGAGGAAGAAGACGTAGAGTCTCCATCGTTTACATTCAATGCACTTTCATTATCAGGACAAAATTGTCCATCTGGGCTCCCCTCAAAATGCTTGGATAATCCCTTGGATTCATTTACATAAATTGAAAATTTGATCATGGGCTTCTAGTTAACACCCATGGGCATATTTTGTATCATTTCCAATACAGAAAACAGACAACAGAGAGCACATAATTGCTCAGAAACACACCATATGGATATATAGCAGTGCTCAGAGTGATGTGGATGGATTCATTGAAATCAGGGGTCGTGCTGAGGCTGTGAATCTGCCTTGCACATTACCCACAACGTTTATCTCTGAATAAGACTTATGGCTTTTTAGATCGTACAAAGGTTAATTCTAATCAAGTTAGAGCATAAGCCTAGTTCGATAAGAGCTAAAAGACATAGTCTGACACCTGATAAGGAAATGTGTCTGGATGTGTCCAAACAAAAATTTGAAGGGCAGTTTGCACACAGAAAAACAAACTTACAATATCAACATTGGCATTAACTTGTTTGCACACCAGAGAAAGTTACACATGCCAAATCTGGAACTAGTAGTTCTACGCCAAAGTAAACAGTCATCTCAAAAAGCAATACAACGTAAATGGTATCCTTGTGGTTAGTAGTTCTGAGAGTGGTGCGTTTGGAGGTCCAAAATCTACACACCATAATTACCACTGAAAATGCCATTGATCTTTTTCGCTCTAGGTTATAAATGAGTAGAACTGAGGTGCTTTTTGAATCTGTGGATATACCAAAATAATTGTAAGCATCATCCACGCAGAGGACTTAAGTGGACAGGAGAGGAAAGAAAATAGAGATGCTGAAGGTCCATTCAATAAATGTGGTAAAAGCAGTGACAGCATCCTTGACAAAAATTTGTATTAATACTGCGGCAACATTTCCCACAGGCAACCAAGTTTCTGACTGTCGTTTGGATAGATTTGCTCGAGTTCCAATTTTGAAAATACATGTTGAAGGAAGGATGGTGTGGAAGCAATCATTGCCTTCCTTTCAGCTCAAAAGACTAGAGAAGCATTTCAAAAATAAAACCTTCAAAATTTTCAGATACTATATCCTGTGAGAGAGCTTCAGCAACATCTTCTCAAGAAATTTCTAGCTAGCCTGAAAAAAAGTTTTCAAGGGTACAAGGTCTGAAATAATGATATCACCATGTACTGATGGTTCTTAAACAGAATCTGGTTCACCAGATCCTGTGACAATTGTTTCTTTATGTTATCAAAAATGTGAACTTGTTGTCATTTGTCAGAGAAACACTGTTTCCATAACTTTTTGGTTCCAAGCAATCAATTGCTTATATACATAAAACAAAAAAAAACAAAAAAGGAAAGTGCTGATATATATACAAATACTAACCTACAAATATACACAGGGGCATTGTATCCTTTAAAATGGGTCTTGATAATGTTTCAACATTCGGCCATTGACAAGGTCGTCCTCCACAGTGCTGTCATCTGTGGATTTGAGAAAATACGTGTTATTGCCCTGCACAGTGCTAATGACAAATGGGCCTTTCCATAAAAAATCGAACTTTGCATGCTTCCCCTTTTCTTCTCTTCATGAGTCCCACCTCAAAACTTTGTTGCCAACACAAAAATCCTCAGCCTTAGTCCTCTTGTCAAATATTTTCTTTAGCTTGTCTTGTAAGATCTGAGCTCTGTTGTAAACTTGCTCTCTAGTTTGTTGAAGATGAATGGTCTGATTAATTCTTTGTTGAATATCATTTGGTTCTTCTTGAATTTCCTGTAGTAGCTTGATAACAGGAATGCCCAGAGAAGATGGAAATCTAGCCTCCATACCATATACTAACTCATAAGGGCTCATCCCAATGGACCTCTTGGTTGATAGTCTATCTGCCCAAAGGGCATTATTAAGTTTTTTGTGCCAGTTCTTCTTGTTTTCTTCCAACATTTTCTTGATGATATTAATCAATCTTTTGTTGGAAGATTCGGCCAAGCCATTGCCTTGAGGATAGTAGGCTGTGGAGTGGCCCAGGGTGATGTGGAATTTATGGAAAAAATTAATCATTTTTTTGGATTTGAAGGCAGCGGTGTTATCTGTAATGATTTTGTCAGGGCAGCCAAATCTGGAGAGGATATTGGTTTCAAGAAATTGGATAATGGTGGAGTCAATGGCTTGCCTGCATGGTATGGCTTCAATCCACTTGGTGAAATAGTCAGTGGCTGTAAGAATCCATTTGTGCTGGCCTGAGGAAGAGGGATGGATTTATCCGATGAAGTCTAGACCCCATTGTTGGAAAGGTTTTTCGGTTGAGATGGGTCTAAGGGGCAAGGGCAGCAACTTTCTTTTGCCTTCGAAGATCTGGCATTTGTGGCATGAGGCAGCAAACTTTTTTACATCTGCAAACAAAGAGGGCCAATAGAAACCCGCCCTTAAGATCTTTTCAGTAGTGGACTTCCAATATAAATGTCCTCCACAGTCCCCTACATGGAACTCTTTCATAACATGGTCAGTTTCATTGATAGTTAAACAATTCAGCAATATTCCTTCTTGGTTTTTCCAAAACAAAGCACTATCTATGACACAAAACTTTGACACCTTCATTTTAAAAATCTCTTTTTCGTCTTGGAAAATCCTGGAGGAGCACACAGGTTTAACAATATGTAACAAATATCAGCATACCATGGGAATTGCAAAAAGGTCTCACTGATCTGTGGAGTCGCCAGCTCCTGTTCATTGTCTAGCTGGTTAATGTTTAAGGCTTGAAAATTGGTTTCAGATAGCAGTTTGGCTAAACCTCGTCCCTTTATGAGCTTGGTGGGTCTTATTTCAATGTCATATTCAAGGATATTGGCAATCCACTTGCCTCTATTGCCTTCTAGTCCCTCATGAGTTAATATGTCTTTTACGACAACAATTGGGACATAGGCGATCACATGTGAATATAAAATGTAAACTCGGAAATCCTTGATTGCCTTAACGAGAGCATAGGCCTGCTTCTCCATGATTTGGTACTTCAAAGGAGCATCTCTAAGGGCTCTACTAAAAAATGCAATTGGTTTCTCATTTCCTTGGTCTTCCTTTTTTAGAAGGACAACAGCTATCGTGTGATCTGAAGCAAAAGAAAAGATGATAAAATCCTTATCAAACTGTGGGCTCGTAAGGACCGGAGTTTGGGTTAGTGCAATTTTAATACTCTCAAATGCTTGCTTAGCCTCTAGAGTCCATTTCACCTTGGAATCTTTCTTCAACATGTTGCTTAATAGTCTTAACAGCTCAGCCAATTTTGGGATAAATCTCCTTAGGAAATTGATTTTTCCAAGGAATGCTTGCAACTCTTTGATGTTTCTCGGATAATGGATTTGCAGAATGGCTTGGACTCTTTCCGGATCAATTATGATGCCATATTTTGAAATAATATGGCCTAGAAGCTTGCCTTCCTCAAGGCCGAAGAGGGACTTCTTGGGGTTTAAGGAAATGCCATATTTCCTACATGTCATGAATACTTGCCTGAGGTGCTTGAGGTGCTCTTAGTCAGATTTGGAGAAAGGGGTTAAGTCATCGAGATAGATAACCAAGAAATCATGGATTTCCCTGGAAAATGCAATGTCCATGGCCCTTTGAAAGGTAGCACCTGCATTCTTTAGTCCGAAAGGCATCTTCACATATTTAAGTGTTCCCCACGGTGTTGTAAAGGCTGTCTTATCTTGGTCATCTCGGTGAAAAAGTATTTGATTGAAACCTGAAAAGCCATCTAGCAAAGAGATTCTGGATGACCCCACTACTCTTTGGAGAATGTGGTCCATTTTGGGCAATGGGTAGTGGCCTTTAAGGGAGACTTGGTTCAGATTTCTTAAGTCTACACAAAGCCTAATCTCACCTGCCTTCTTTCTTGTGGGAACAACATTCGATACCCATTCCGAAAATCTAATGGGTTCTATAATGCCAGCCTCAAACATTCTTTACACTTCCTTTTCAATCAAAGGGAGAAGGACTGGATTGATTCTCCTTAGTTTTTGTTTGAAGGGCTTTTGATTTGGTTTTAGAGGGATGGTATGTTGAATAACCGAGGTGTCATAGGACTTCAAGTCCTCATAACTCCAAGCGAATACATCTTGGAACTCTTTGAACAGGTCAATATACTTTGGTTTTTGATCAGGTGGCCAAGATTTGGACATTTTAATAATTTTGGGCTTTTCTGTTGTTCCAATATTACAGTCTTCAATTGCAGTATTTTGAGGTTGCATTTTTGGTTTTTTGGGAACATCATTTGCATCAAAGATGCCTTCTAATAGGGTGAGACCAGCGGGTAAAAAATTGTTTATTAAATCAATGATTTCGGCCTCTGTTTCAGCTATTTCTCCTAAGTGTGTGTACCTTAGCTCTTGCATGTTTTTGGCATCAAAACTGGTTGGGCAAAGCATTTTTCTATCCTTTTCAGCTGTTAGGGTTTGCTGATTTTGGGTTGTGGTTTGTGGTTGGTCACCCATGGCATCCATGTCAATGTTTAATTTTGAAAACTCTTGCTGCATAGTCAAAAAGTTGTTGATTTGTGCATCGTCCTCAAAAACTTGCCAATCTTTAATATTGTTAGGGATGGCACGCCTATGCTTTACCTCAGCAGTGAAGTGGTGATTGGGCTGAAAAGGAAGCTTGCAAGTGCTAACGAAGGTGGCTAGACTGTGAGCATGGATGTTATGGCTTCTCGATATCTTGGCAAGCTTAGATTCAGTGAAGTAATTGAGTACTTCTGTGGCAGTGGTCGTATAAGCTCTCAGCTTGTTGTCATTGGTGACAAAGTTGCCTTTCATTTGTTGGATTATTAAGTTGAAGTCACCTAGAATGGAAATTTTTGTAGCCCCAAGAGCTTTGATGAGTTTAAGGCCTAAAAGGAGGGCCTCATACTCTACCATGTTGTTGGTGCATTTGAAATTCAATCTATAGGCATGACCCTCTGCATGGTCGTTTTGGGTGTTATGGATCCATACTCCTTCCCCTACTCCTAGCTTATTTACTGAACTGTCAAACTCCAAATACCATAGGATTTCTTGGTCTTGGCTAGCATTGGGAGTTGAAATCATCATTGGAGCTGGCGGATTTGAATTTCATGTTTCAGGAGGATCTCCTTGTGTGTTGGTTGCATTGTTTGCTTTGACAATTTCTTGGGTAAGGGTAACCGATTCCTTAGTTATACTTGCTTCTTGTTCTAAATCCAAAGGCTTATCATCAGTTGGGGGACTATCATCATCATTGAACAGAATAAATGAATCCATATCATAATGTATTGAGTAAATGGGAAAGTTTTGGGGCTTTTCCTCACTACTCACCACATACTTCATCAGTGTTTCTCTATACAATCTCTTTGGTTGCCCAAAGACTGAGATAGTGGTGTAAGAGAGGTCTAATTGAAGGGATCCTTGGAGCTTTGCTCCCCAAGATCTTGACAAGAGCATCCCATACTTTGGTGGAATGTCAGCAACCACCACATCCATTAGAATTGTTTTGTTGGGATATTGGACTAAAGACACACATAGATCTTTGATTAAACCTAAACACTTGACTTGACTTGAGTCAAAAGAGGATAGGTCTTTATATGGTCTCGTGATATCAAGGTTTAGCTTTTCCATTACAGCTTTGGGCATAAGATTGTGTGAGGCCCCTGAATCAAACATAGCATTGTGCAAAACTTTGTCATGTATATGTAGACTTACATAAAAGGGCAGAACAACTACATATGCTGGTTTTCCGTTAACCTCAGGACCAAATAACAGCTCAGGTGTATCATCTAAAACATTGACATCATCTTTGGTCTCTGGCATTTGAAGTGTTTTTTGGATTTGTTGCCTATACACATCATGTTTGGCAAGCTCAGAGAGGGGGATGGAAATTTTGAGCTTGCTTATTTCTGCTTCTAAGTTAAATGGTTTCTCCAATGGAGTCTTTGTGTTGGTGGTGGCTGATTTTTCCCTTTCAAGTGTATTTTCTGTGATTTCCTCTTGATTATCAGCGTTATGGTGAGTGATACCTTGTGGTATCTCTATTTTGGGAAGGTTTTGCGGAGCGCTATTCAAATCTTATTTTGTGGGAGAAGATAGAAAAGGCTAATCATTAGCGGGTTGCATGTCTGTTATGTCTTCCATAGTTACTTCCTACAGGTTTAGGATCGTCTCATCAGCTGGTTCTGTAATAACAATCGTGCCTTTAATCTTCTTGGGCTATTTTTTTTGCTTTTGTTTGACGGGCTCAGGCACATCAATTGTTCTAGTCCTTAGTTTGTATTGCTTGTGCACTTCATACACAACAGAGTCATAGCCTTGTTTGAATTCAAAAGACTCTCCAGTTTGAGTCTAAAATTTACCAAAGTCTTGATTAGCTTGGTTTTGTTGGATAAGCTCGCAGTCTTCTTGTGTTAAGAAAACTTGTTGTTCACTCTTTGAACCCACTCAGTTTATATGAGTATCTTCTAATGGCTCACTAGATGTAGATGCCTCCGTGTAGTTCTCTTGGAACGGAGGTCTTATATCATGATCTGGGCTGGATCGTCCAGCGTTTGGGTCATGAGTTTTCCTAAAATTTGGGTTCCTAACAATGTTGGCATGTGGTGCATCCCATGTAGACTTTCTCTCAACTGTTTCTATTCTATCTCCTAGTCTGTGCATGCCACTGAGAATATCATCGAGTTTTTGGTCTAGGGCTGAAGGTTCCTCTTTAAACGTCGTTCTTCTCTCGGCTCTCGCTCTATTTCTCTTGGGAATTAAGTTTGCCTCTACGCTCACAGCAACGTCTTGCATCTCTGCCAGGCTTTGAGGGGCTCTTTCCCTTAACTGATAAGCCATGTCAGTATCAAAGCCATCGGGGAATTTATATAAAGCAAGATCAGGTGGAGGCCTAAGGTTCTGTGGGATTGCATTGTAGACATTGTTAAACCTTGCGCAGTAGTCCAACACAGCCTCCTGAGGGCCTCTTTTAATGGTGTCATATTCGGACAATATGTGCAATGAGTCTTTCTTCTTCTCCCATCTATTGATAAATGTGTGGTATAAGACTTATGGATTTGCTACGGAATTGGCTGGGAGTGCTCTAAACCAAGGCCTAACATCACCTGTCAAACTTTGGACAAAAATCCTCATTCTCACACTATCGTCATCAATTTTATAGCTCTCAAAGTAATCCTGCATTTTCTTTGTATGTTGAAGGTTCATGCAGCCACCGGTGCCATCAAAATAAGTTATTTTAGTCTGGTAGTCCTAAGGCATAGCCCTGGGGTTTCCAGGCAACTGCAAAGGGGCATATCTATTAGCCATATTTATAGGGACAAGTGGAACTGTAGGGATGAACGGAACAGTTGGAACAACTGGGATAATAGGAATTGTGGTGGTAGTATGTGCAGTGAACAGAGGTGTGGACGAGGTCGATGGAGAGGTGGATGATGAAGTAGGGAAAATAGGGGATGAGTGAAAAAGAACTTTGACAGGGGTTGAAACGTTGTTTGGCTGAACTTTCTCAGGACTAGAATCAGCTGAAGCCTCTCTTTGCTCTATCTTCCTGAGGTTTCTTGGGATTAAATTTGGATTTTCAGAAGTAGCTAGGGGCTTTGGGTCTGGATTCGACTTTGTATTATGTGAATGCTTTTTGGGAGCCAGCTTCCAACTTGATAGTTGAAGTTATTTCAAAAGTTCCCCAGTGGAGTCGCCATTATGTTATCACTCAGGTTATCCCTTGGCTCCTTAAGGGATACGACCGAGGTAACACCAGACCAATCTTTGGACTGCGGGTCCTAGCCTACCTGCAATCAGAGAGGGCTCTCTCTTCGTAATTTAGCTTTGTTTAGGGTGATCCTAGGCTAGTTATTAAGTACAAGGGGTTTTGTTTTTTTGGTGGGAAAGAGAATGGCTTCAAGTAGAGAGGTAATGCATCATGCGATAAATTTCAAACCATTGGGCATGGAGTCAGAGGAGTGGGACTGTTGGTGTGTTTTTCTTGGTCACGAGGGGGATATGGAGTAGATAGTTGCTCATGAAACAATTATTTGGGCTGAAAAGGATGAAGTGGAGGTCAGAGATGTAAGGCAACTAAGATATCTTTAACCTGGCTGACCGAGGTAAGGTGAATGGATTCTATCTAGGAACAGTTAAGATTTCCTAAATAACAATCATACATGGGTGATAAAGAGCTAATATGAGCCATGAGATATTCATATTAAAGCTTTAGTCAGAAGAAAACATATAGAACATTGCAAAAATTTAGTGTAAAGTGTTGTAAGGCAAATTGTAGATTAGTCCTCCTTTCTGCAATCGAAAATAGTGATAATGATACCAACATATATAAACTGATATTACAAAGGCAAGAGACACTTTATTGGTCCATATGACAGCATAAGAATTCCATGATCACCCTCCAGGCATTTGAAAAGAAGCATAGTAGAAAGTCCATTATCCAAACTCTTGAGTAATCCTTGATCTTTCAGCAAAAAACTTTCAATAATATAGCGCAGGTATGGAGTGTAGCAAATCAACCAGCCGGATTGAAATTTTAAATAAATGAGAGGAAAACGAATCTCTTATTTAGCATAACAGCATGAAGGTGAAAGAGTTGTGTCTAGGAGCTGTCAAAAATTTATTAGATAAGTGCCACAACATGGTTGAATCCGAGGAGATATGAGGCAAAGGGAATTCATGTTCATTACCAGTTCAGATGAAAACATAAAGAAATAGCAGACCTTGAGCATAGAGTGTGGCTCAGCAAATTCTAAACTAATCTTTCTATCTGCTATTTAGTGGTGATACGAGCATATTATGAGCATAAAACATTAAAAAACAGAGATGGGAGGCACTTATTGAGTCATGTTGCAGCTCTAGAATTCCGTAATTCCCCCTTCAAACATTAAAACACAGCACACAGTCCATTTTCCAAACTTCAGCAGTCTTTGGTTAAGGAAATCGTACCAGATGTACATAACTAGTCTCTCTCAGAGTCTATCGACCTATTCTTTCTTTTTGCCCGCTCCTTAAGACTGACTATAGGGTGGTTTATATAGGGAAATATTTACAGACTTCCCTTGAACAGGTGTCATAGGGAAAATATCAAAAAATATATCTAGATCATATCTGAAAAAATATCTATGTAGTGAATGTCTTTAACTCATCATTGGGCTGGAAATTAATACATAAATATCTAAAAAAGAGCTGTGCTGAGGCAACTGGCAACTCAAGTCATGCAACAGAGGGAAGAATAACTGGGATTTATACAATAAGTTAGAAGTTAATATGCAATTTGGTCATAAAGCACTAAGGATAGAAATCTTAGGCTTTTAAAGGGGAAATAAGACTTTTTTAGTGGATTAGGGGAAGTTAGCGAGTGTTTGAGGAAAGAAGGGAAATTCAAACATGCCTCTCTTGAGCTCCTCCAAATGGAAACTGCCTTATGCTTGAGATGCGAACGGATATGACGCTTGAGAACATGAAATGAAGTGGATCACAAGCCATGATTCTGCCACCACAACGCTACCTACCCAGCCTACTCACCTAGCATTTTTTCTTCTTTTTGTTTGGGTGCACTTGAACTAGCATACCCAGCCTTTCAACCTTTCTTTCAGTTATCCTCCTATCTAAATCGATCCTTGTCTCTTCCAGGGATCAGATTAAGCTGATGAGCACCCTTGTTTCTCTACCTTTTTACCAATCTACCAAGTTTTAAGCTTGTTTGGACAGATATTCATCTCTATATTCTAAAGCAAGCAATTGAAACCTAGGGAAGCCAAGTTTAAATTGTTTGGCCTTCCCTTAACTGAACAACTCTTCAAAATTGGAATAACTTATCCAAATGAAACTCTGTGGAAATATGGAACCTTTGCAGTAATAAAAAGATGACATATTTGGCACGCAAACAGTCAATCATGAAATATGAACACCTATTGCAATAGGAGGCTAACACAAGAGATGACTAACTATTGGTTCCCATCTGCATCCAGCTTTTGTAAAAAAAGCTTGATGTTGTCTCCCTGAAAATATAAGAACATATAGACTAACGTAGAAGCATACTTGAGCACCTCCTCAGTCTAGAATTTGATAAACTTCTCATGAATTGAATCTACAAGAAATTGGCTAAAGTTAAACATGATGGAGGGCTTAGAATTAGTAGATAAAATGGACAGAAATCCTATAATGGCCTCATCTACCCACTTATTTGAGTAGTAGAGAAGGAGGTAAGAGATGATTGTGATAATTTTCTTGGCTCTCTCAGGGAAAATAACAGAGGGATAGGAAGGATCTTTCTTTGGAAATGGGGCATCTTCTGTCAAGAAACGTTCAAGGGTTTTGTCCCTCTTGGCAAAGTCCAATTTATGGTACAATTCAACAAGTGCTTCATAGGAAAAGGGGGTGGCACTCTCTACTGTAGGGGCTTGCATCATCTGGTCTATGGCTTGAGTAGTGATAGTAAACAAAATTTCTCCAGTGGGGGTAATGATGGCTCTTTGGCTTTGCAAATAACATGCATGACACTTCCTAACAAATTTTGGGGTTCTTTCGGTACAGGGAAACATATAGCAGGGAAAATTTGATTCCCACGGTTGAATGTCATCGGATTTATCTAGTAATTTTCCCTTGAGCTAACAATACATCTCAAAAAGGTCAAATTTGCAGAGAATTTCATGGACTTTATGGTCTCTATCAACTAAAGGGATATGGTGGAAATCAATGTGAGGATAGATTAGAGGACTGACAGGGTATTATGGTCCCTTATCCTTTGGAGGCATCTTCAGATAAGGCTAAGGATAGTAGTGAGAATTGGATTAAAGGTTTCAATACACAGAGAGGACTTAGGATTTGCAGATAAGAACAGAGGTTATAGGGTGAAAAAAAGTGAGAGGAAACTGTTGTTGGCGGGTGAAAATGTCAGAGTTTGGTCTAGCAAACCTGTAAAAAAGCAATAACAATGGCATTGTATGAATTTAGTAACCGATTAATGAGTGAAAGGGAAAATTATATAACAGTCTGACTTTTCCATTGAGCGTCATGTGGGTCCATTGGATTAAGGGCTAAACCATTTAATTATTTAACGACTTAGTTTTGGAGGGAGCGGATGTGATTGGCAGAATCAACGGGAAAATGATGTGTCAAAAGGTAAGTGGCAAGAGCGTAACAGGTAGAAGAGTGGTATCGGGAGGTGGAGAAACTACTTTTCGGAGAGCGGGGGGGGGGGAGGCAGTTAACGATTTCGCCCAAGGTGGGTCTAAAATGTTGTTGCATTGACATGTAGTGGCAGGCGCAATTTCAAGTACCGCCCCATTCAGAACCCCCCCCCCCCCCCCCCCCCCACGATGGTAAAGTTCAGATGGTGAGGGGGGACCAAAATGCTATGTGGGTCGTCAGATCTTGGGAGGTGGGCGTAGATGGGGGGAAAGGTGGCATAGTGTTACTGTGATGTGACGGGTTGCTCGGTGGGGTCGGGAGAAAATAATTTAATGCATAGTGGGGAATATTTAAATTATATGGCGGGGTAATAAACTTAGGAATAGGTGGGTGGACCAAAATATGAGCAGAGGAGCGACTTTGGGGTTTTAAAACTTAGGAATAGGGGATTAATACACCAAAATTAATTGATATATTAATTTTTAGAGTAAAAACTTTACTCCTTTTCCTTTTTCTTCTGCACATGAAAATAATACTTGACGTTTGACTTTAGGATAAAATCTTCATGGTTTTCCTCTAACCACAATAGTGCTTCTACCTACCCTTTTGCATTCCATTCTTTTTCTAAGCTAACATTTTCTCTTCTTGCTTTTCAGGGTGCACTTAAGCTAGCAGACTCAAATCATATTTCTTTTATGCACATCTACCTTATCCTATAACTTATTTCGCTATTGACTTAGATTAATTAGTTGAGTCAATTTTATTTCTACCTAGCTACTGATTTACCAAGTTTAAACTATTTGGTAAACCTTCATTCACTAATCTATTTAACATAAATTTAAATGAGTTCAGTCATGATTAAACTATATGACCTGAACAAAATTTCAATCATTGTGACATTCAAGAACAATTTTCACACAATCCTTATTTGAAAATGGAATAAAATATCTAACTTATCAGTAGTAGCACTTGAACTTACAGTATTTTCAGTGTTATTTTCTATTTTTTCTTTTGTGGGGTTCATATTTTCTGTTTTTCTTATTTTTTTCTAGCATACCCTCTTTTCATTTTTTAATTTTCTATTTTTTGGACAGCATTTCAATATTGAATTTTATGTACAATATGAAATCACAAATACAAAATATTCAATCACCTTGAGATCATATAATTTATAGGACTCTAATAGTGGCTCCAGCTAGGGATGGAACTTCTGCAAGTGAAGTGTCAAGAACATAAGATCAGTAGCCTTGAGTACTCCATGTTTAGAATGTCTTCATATGATTTCTTTGTTGTTTAGGATACTATTGGTAGCTCATTAATCCAAGATTAGGGCCTTCATTGCAGGCTTCAACCTTTGTTAATAAGTTACCCATTCAAAACCATAAAGACTATTATATTTACAATTATGAAAGGAAAATTTGTAGGCTAGGAAATCTATTGTTTCAGCATCCTGCCATTGACAGGACCTCCAGGTATGTATGCTCCATCTAGATATTTAAGGTAGAATGAATTATTTCCCCTGAAATCATGAACAACATATGGCCCATTCCAAAGATTATCAAACTTGCCATGTTTTCCCTTGTCTTCTCTCCTTGAATCCCATCTCAACACTTGGTCCCTAATGGTAAAGTCATCAAATTTTGTTCTCCTATCAAAAAAATCTAACATTTTCTTGAATAACTTGGGTCCTGTGGTATACTTCCTCCCTAGACTGCTAGAACTGGACAGTTTGATTAATCCTTCTCTGTACATCATTGGGTTCATCTTGCACTTCTTGAATGATCTTCATGACTGGAAATCCTAAGGAGGATGGAAAAATTGCATCCATCCCATAGACCAATTGGTATGTTGACATGCCAATTGATTTTTTAGTAGTAAGTCTGTCAGCCTTGTGCCAAGACTTTTTGTTGTCCTCTAATAACTTTTTGATGATGTTTACCAAACTTTTTTTAATGACTCAGCCAACTCATTAACCTAAGGGTAATAAGTTGTTGAATGTCCCAAAGCGATGTGGTATTTACAGTAGAATTCAACCATATTTTTAGATTTGAAAGATGCAACATTATTAGTGATGAGTTTTCTAGGACATCCAAATCTGGAGAGGATATTGGTCTCAAGGAATTTAACAATGACAACATCAATGGCATTTCTAGAAGGGGTGGCCTCTATCCACTTGGTAAAGTAGTCAGTGGCTGTAAGGATCCACTTATGTTGGGAAGACGAAGAGGGATGAATTTCACCAATGAAATTCAACCCCCATTGTTGGAAGGGGCTTCCAAGAGAGATAATATTTAAGGGTAGGGGCAACAGTTTTCTCTTTCCCTCAAAACTCTGGCATTTATGACATGAGGTGACTTGTTTTTGAATGTCAAGGAAAAGGGTAGGCTAGTAGAAACCAGCTCTAATGATTTTATTGGCAGTGGTTTTCCAATAAAGATGTCCACCACAGTCACCTTCATGGAATTCCTACATAACTTTATTTGCATCATCCTTCAACAAGCATTTAAGTAATATACCCCCAGCATCTTTCCAATACAATACATTGTCTATAATGCAAAATTAAACTTCTTTTAACTTAGGAAATCTTTCCTTTGTTTTTGTCAAACCAGGAGGAGCATTTGAATTAAGTAAAGCATAAAGCAAGTCTGCATACCAAGGTGAGTTCATAAATGCCTCATCAATTTGTGGAGTCGCTTGTTCCTCTTGATTATCTAATGAATTAATCAAGTTAATGCCCAATGCATGGAAATTTGACTCAGCCATCAATTTGGCTAGTCCCTGACCTTTAATTAAATTGATGGGCTTGATTTCTAGGTCATATTCAGAAATGACAACAATCCAATTTCCTCGCTTACCATCAGGTCCATTCTGTGTCAAAATTTCCTTATTCACTACATTAGGTACATAAGAAATAATATGGGAATGCAATATATACACTCTAAAATATTTTAATACTTTAACTAATGCAAAGGCATGTTTTTCCATAATATTGTATTTCAAATATGTGTCTCTTAAATCTTTGCTAAAGAATGCAATAGGTTGTTCAAAGCCTTCACTATTTTTCTGCACTAAAACTACTTCAATGCTGTGTTCGGAAGCAAAAGAAAAGATTATGAAATCTTTGATAAAATATGGGTTGATCAACATTGGTTCCTTGGTCAATGCCTCTTTAACTAACTTAAAGGATTGTTTAGCCTCAATACTCCACTTGATTTCAGAGTCCTTTTTAAGCGTGTTTGTTATATTTCTAAGAAGTTCTCCCAGGTCAGGAATAAATCTCCTGAGGAAATTGATTTTACCAATAAAAGACTGAAGCTCTCTGATGTTTCTTGGATGACTAATTTTTAAAAAAAATTCAATCCTACTAGGAACAATCCTAATCCCATCCTTGAAAATAATGTGACCAATAAGTTTTCCTTCCTCAAGGCCAAACAGTGTCCTTTTAGGATTGAGCGAAATACCAAACCCTCTACATTTTTCAAACACTCTTCTCAGATGGGCTAAATGTTCCTCATCATTTTTTGAATAGACTATAATGTCATCTAGATAAATCATAATAAAATGGCCAATTTCATCAGCAAAGGAAATATCCATTTCTCTTTGGAAAGTGGCTCTAGCATTCATTAATCCAAACGGCATTTTCACATACATGAAAGTGCCCCATGGTGTAGTGAAGGTAGTTTTATCCTGATCATCAAGGTGCACTAAGACTTGGTTATAACCTAAGAAACCATCTAACAAGGAAATCCTACTAGACTCTACTATCTTTTGCAATATATAATTCATTTTAGGTAACGGGTAGTTATCTTTAAGGGATACCTTATTTAGATTTTTGAAATCAATACACAGCCTGATTTCTCTAGTTTTCTTTCTAGTAGGCACAATGTTAGACACCCATTTAGATTATCTAATAGGAAGTATAAATTTTGCATCATACATCCTTTTTACTTATTTCTCAACCAAAGGCTTTAAGACAGGATTGATCCTACGAAGTTTTTGCTTGAATGGTTTTCTATCTTCTTTGATTGGGATTTTTTGTTGCATGATACTGGTGTCATATGATTTCAGATCCTCATAGCTCCAAGCAAAAACATATATGAATTATTTAAAAAGAGTTATATATCATCGTTTTGTGATAATGACCAATGATTTTGAGAGTTTTATCATTTTGGGGTTCTGTTCACTACCTATATTGCATTCTTCTATGTCTACCCCTACGGGTTCCATTTTTGGATTTTTTGCTACATCATTAAAATCAAAAATTTCCTCTAAAGGAGCTAGACCCCTTGGCAAAACATTATCTTTAAGCTGAAGTACTTCAAATTCTTCTTTTTTTGGACCAATTTCATGTAATTCTAATTTATGTACATTTTTACTGACTAAAATAATTACATATGAATCATCAAGCTATTTATCTACACTAACATCTTCAACAATTTGATTCCCCACTTTAGAGTCTGGAAATTCAATAATTTGATCTTCCTCTTCACAGTCTGAATCTATGATATTATCTTCATACTCCTCCTTGGATTGCAAAACAATTTCAATCTTCTTATCACTTCCAAATACCTTCCAATGTCTCATATTATCAAGTACAGCAAGACGATGTTTAACCTCCACTATATATTGTTTGTTTGGATGAGGCATTTGGCATGTGCTAGCTGAAAAAAGTTAAAAGTTAGCCAATACATTATGATTCCTTGGAATGACAGAAAGGTCATATTCTTCAAAAGTTCTTAAAAATTCAAGGATGACATTCTTGTAGTTTCTCAACCTATGATGTTTTGCAGCATATTCTCCCTTGATCTGCTTAATAATTAATTCAGAATCTCCCTTAACAGCAGTTCTTTTAGCACCTAACTTCTTCAATAGTCGGAATCTATGCTATTATCTTCATACTCCTCCTTGGATTGCAAAAAAAATTCAATCTTCTTATCGCTTCCAAATACCTTCCAGTGTCTCATATTATCAGGTACAGCAGGACGATGTTTAACCTCCACTATATATTGTTTGTTTGGATGAGGCATTTGGCATGTGCTAGCTGAAAAATTTAAAAGCTAGCCAATACATTTTGATTCCTTGGAATGACAGAAAGGTCATATTCTTAAAAATTTCTTAAAAATTCGAGGACATTCCTGTAGTTTCTCAACCTATGATGTTTTGCAGCATATTCTCCCTTGATCTACTTAATAATTAATTCAGAAACTCCCTTAACAGCATTTCTTTTAGAACCTAACTTCTTCAATAATTGCAATCCTAAGAGAAGGGCCTCATATTCTGCTATATTATTGGTGCAATGAAAATTGAGTTTATATGAATGACCTTCTACATGATTGTCACTTGGATTGGATACCCAAAAACCTTCCCATGAACGTACTTTGCTACAAGAGCCATCAAAGCTCATGTTCCAAAAAGGTTCAGTTTCAGTGTTTTGTTGCACAATTAGATTCAGATTTTCCTGTTTTTCATCAATACCATTTTCTACCTAGGTGACCTATGCATCAATGCCCTCATCATTATAAATAATGACAGATTCCAAGTCATAATGAACAGAGTAGAGACGGTAGTTATGTGGTTTATTTGATTACTGACCATGAAGCTTCCCTATACAGTCTTCTCTGTTGACCAAACACTGGTATAGTGGCATAATTCATGTCCATTTGCAAGGTTCCTTGTAATTTTTCTCCCCATGAGTGTGACAATAGCATGCCATACTTTCGAGGAATATCTACAACCACTATATCCATCACTAGACTTTTAGCAGGGATTTGGGCTAAATTGACACATAGGTCTTTGATAAGACCTAGGCACCTGACTTTGCTAGAGTCAAATGAATACAAATATTTGTATTGTCTAGTGATATCTAGTCCTAGTTTCTCCATGACTGCTTTGGGTATTATATTAAGAGATGCACTTGAATCTAGCATAACATTATGAAGTATTTTATCATGAATATTCAAAATAACATAAAATGGAGGGACTCCTCCTTCTTGCGGTTTGCCTTCTACCTCGGGCCCAAATATGAGCTTAGGTTGATCATCACTCAAATTTATATCATTAGTTTTCTCCCCAATGTTTAATGCCTTTAGGACCTGAGTCCTGTATACATTCTTGTTGACTAATTCAGTTATGGGGATAAAAATTTTCAACTTTGAAAGTTCATTATATATACTAAATGGTGTTTGATTTTTAAGTAGATTTGAAGAATCGGATTTATCAACAACTATTTTTGTGGCTAGTTCAGTTTGTTGGCTGGTAGAAGGTAGATCAGTTTGAGTATTTCTAGAAGAAGTATCAATTTTCCTTCTTATAACAGATTCTGTAGGTTTCTTTCCAAGAGTTTCTGTGGTTTTCTTGGGGGGATTTTTTTTTGCTTTCTTTGGATCAGAATCAAAGAGCTTCTTAACAGGATTTTCAACATTCTTTTTAGCTGCAGTATCTTGACTTTTCTTACTTCTAAGATTGTACTGCCTATGTACTTCCATTATGGCATTTTCAAATCCTTGTTTGTACTCCTCTGACTCTTGAGAATCCATTTCAGTCTGGGCTATAAGAAAAAGTTCTTGTTCCTCTTGAGTGAGGAACATTGTTTCATCTTCATTTACCCATAACAAATTAATTTGGTTATCATCCAAATATTCCACAATATTCGCCTCATCATCTATGTAATTTTCCTAAAAATGAGGTCGAATCTGCTTATCTGGTCCCTTTTTCTCTCTTTGTTTAATTTGGGGACTATTTCTTCTAAAATTATGGTTTCTGGTTTGTTGACCATTTTGGTTTTGACTTTTTTGATTTTGTTCATTTAGGTTCACTCTTTGCATCATTTGATTCACTACCCTGACTAGGTTATGAATCTTATGGTCAACAGTAAAAGTAGAAGGTTCTTCTTTTATGTTACTCTGCGTTCAGACTTCAGTTTGGCTTTTTTGGAAAGGCTATTGGCTTCAAATTTAATTTCATTTCCTTGCATTTCTTATAAAGTTGTCAGGTCTCTTTCCCTAAGTTGATACTCCATATCTACATCAAATCCATCTGGAAAATCAATCGAGGCTAGGCCAGGAGAGGCCTTGATGTCTTGTGGGATGGCATTGTAAATAGTATTGAATATTTCACAATACTCTTCCATAGTTTCATTGGGTTTTTTTTTTACCTTTTGTATTTATTTAGGAGTTGTAGTGGGTTCTTATTGATCTCCCATCTAGCTAAAAAATCTTGATGGAAAGCAACAAGATTGGCTATGCTTCCTGCAGTTAGACCCCTAAACCACTTCTTCACATCACCTCTTAAAATCTGGGCAAATAATCTCATTTTAACATCAGCCTCATCCACTTCTTGGAGTTCAAACACATCATTCATCCTATCTACATGATGTTGGGCGGTATAAGCACCAGTATTGTCAAAATTCACAATTTTGGATGGATAATCTGTAGGCATAGCATTTAGCTAGCCTAGTAACACCAAGGGTGCATACCTTCCTACCATAACTATCCTGGTAGATTGAGTTGATGATGGACCTAGTGGAGGCATAGTCTGGATAACTACAGTGATAGTAGGTATAGTATTTTGAGAAACTAGAGGTAGGGAAGTTGAAACTACAGAACAAGTAGGACTGGGAGGTTGTAATTATATAGATTGAGAGGACTGGCTAGATAAAGAGCTTGTTGCAATAGTCAAAGGAGAGAATTCAACAGATTACTGAATGAAAGCTTCTTCTATTGCTTTCCAACACTGAAACAAGACGTTGTAATTTCGAAAATTGTTGTAAAGGTTCAAGATTAGGTTCTAATTCAAGGTCTTGGGCTTGGGAGATATACAGTTGCAGTATGGCTTTATCTATGACAGTTTGATCTATGAAAGCCTCAGACTTGGATCTAAACAAACTTTGTTGAAAAGGAAAATCAAATTCTATGTCTTGTAAAGTTTCAAACTTCTTTGGAAGAGAATTTAATCTTGACAAAGGGGTATTTTCTAGAGGAGAATTGAATCTAGACAGGGGACTATTTCTACCTTGACTCTCGGTAACGCTTTTTTTTCTCACTAGTTTCTCAAGGTCATCTACAATTTTAACAGGGTTGGGATCAGGATGAGATCTAGTATAAATTCTTCTAGGAGCCAAGGTTATGAAAAATCATCACATAAAAAATCAAAATCAGGATCTATAATCTAACAAATATCTACAAAAGCAACCTCAGATCATGTATTTCATATTGATAAATCAATTATTTACTAAAATGCTGATTTTTAAACCAAGAAATAGTAATGTTTTGGATTAGAATGTATTCTTCCCCAGTATTGTCGCCACTATGTTATCGTTCTATGTTTTTAAGGTTGTGGGAGTAAATACATTGGACAACATCAAACCACCTTTTGAAGCTGGGATCTAGCCCTCCCAGCTTCAGAGAGGGCTCTCCCTTTATGATTTAACTTGGTTTTTAGGTTGATTTTAGGCTAGTTATGATTATTCTTGGTTGTTTGTTTGATTTTGGTTGATTGGTTAGTTGATCTGATCAAATTACTTTCTTTCCATTGGGATATGGATTCAAATAAAACTAGAATACTACACCAAAAGTTCAAAGGAGTAATCACAGGGCAAGCTAGCTAGATTTACTAGATCTTTAAATTAAGTTATGGGATAGTGTTAGGCCCCTATACTACTAGTGTAACCCCTTATTGTTATCAGTACAACCCACTTATTATATTGATGTACCCATGTAGTGACCATATTGTTACTATTGTGCCCCATAGAAGCCCACTATTGTTATTATTGTGCCCTTATATTATTATTTTTATGTAGGCTCTGATTATGTTATGACCCCTTAGACTCCTATATATAGAGAGGGGGTCTTTTCATTTGAATCATCCAAGAATTGTTCATTTATGTAATTTAAAGGAGGTTTCCCCCTCGAAGAGGCTAAATTTTAAGGCGTTGATCTATATTTTCTATCTTTTTCTTGAGCTGGTTTCATAACATTTGGTATCAGAGCTTTGGATTCTAGGGTTTTGCTGCTCCAAACAGGTCATCATCGCATTCTCGCTATAACTTTTTTCTGTGATGTTTCAAAAATCGAAAAAAAAACCCATTTGAGAAGACTTCACGCTAAATCTCGGGTCTGAATTTCAAAGCTTTTTGTACTATATTTGCAAAGATATGATATGAGGAAGTTGGTCTTTTTGCAGACTCCTGAATTACATTCCAAACAGATGACCTAGGGAAAATTGTCATAACTTTTTCTCTGATCATTGGATTGAGATTTCATAAGAAGGTATAAAAAGAGGACAGACTGTAGTTTCTTCTATATATTTTCAGAGCTAAAGGTCGAAACAGTGACTCGTGGCACGTCGTACAAGTTCACTCTACTGAACTAGTCTATAATCAGGTCACTGTGGGAGATTTCATATAACTCTTCCGTGGAGAATCCAATTTGGATCAAACTAGTGGCACTGGAAAGAGGACGTAGAGGACTACTACAGGTCATAGTTTTAGAACTTAAATATCTTAAAGTACAGAGTTACAGTCATTTCAAGATCGAACTCCTAAAATCAAGAAAAAGAAAGATGAGGAAGTTTGATGGCAAGGATCCAGTAAATTGGATACATCAGATGGAGCAATATTTTGATCTACATGGTGTACCACTGTTACCAAATGTATGTATTGCATCTTCATATTTAGAACCGGATCAATTTTTATGGTATAAAGGGCTTTGTTCTCCTAAAAAACATGTTACGTGGTCAATTTTCACGGAGGAAATGATAGCACATTATGAGGATACAAAGAACAACACCTTCTTTAGAGCAACACCACAACAATTAGAAATAGTAAAAGGGCTTTGTTGCATATAGGAAAGTAAAATTATGGCAACAAGGAAGTCTACCCCTCAAAAATATAAAGATGGAAGTGTTGTTTCTCCTAGCCTTCCACAACCTACAAGGGTTACACCACAACAATTGGAAGAAAAAAGAGAAAAAGGGCTTTGTTACAATTGTGATAGAAAATGCACTAAAGGTCACAAGTGTGCTGAGAAGAAATTATTTTACATAGATTATGAATACGAGGAAGAAAAGTATCAATAAACATCAAAATAAGAGGATATACACCAGGACCCCACCCCGGAGAAAGAAGAAATAAATCAGACCATATCTTGTAAAGCATTGGCAAGAATTACCACTCCTCAAACTCTCAAGATAGAAGGACATATCAAGAAGAAAAAGGTTCAAGAAGTGAAATATCACATTGAGAAAAGAGAAATGAATCCAACCATATGTTGTAGTTCATTGGTCGAAATTACCACTCCTCAAACTATCAAGATATAAGGACATATCAAGAAGAAAAATGTTCAAGAAGTGAAAGATCACATCGATCATCAAGAATTGAATCCGGCCATATCTTGTAAAGGATTGAAAGAAATTACCACTCCCCAAACTCTAAATATATAACGACATATCAAGAAGAAAAAGGTTCAAGTAGTGAAAGATCACATCGAGCATCAACAACAAGTTCTCCAACTTTTAAAGGATAACACCACTTCGGTGCAAAATCAAATGAAACAACAAGTAGATCAACATCATAGTGAAAAATGTTTTGATGTAGGTGATTGGGTATTTTTACTGCTACAACTCAAGCAAGCTATTTATTAGAAGGAAATGTTGGCAATACTACATGCACTTAAAAAATGGCGGCCTTACCGAGTGGGAAGACTCTTCAAGGATGAGGATATGGAAGCATTGTTTTGTGCTATCTCTATTATCCAAACAAATTGGATAAACAAAGTAAGGGATGAATGGAAGAAGGACGAAGAAGTATGGCCACTTATTCAAAAGTTACAAAACATCCCAATTCAAACAATATTGCCAGAAATTGAAGAGGATTGAAAAATCATAATGGAACCTGGAGCAATCACAGAAACAAAAACCCGACAGCTATGAAATCGATCAATTTCAGAGTATCTCATCAAATGGAAGAATTTACCCACTGAAGATTCCACATGGGAGGACAAGAATTTTATATAGAAGCATCAAGAACTACTTAAGAGTTGAGGACAACGCTTTTTGAAGGAGAGGGGCATGTAAGGCCCCTATACTACTAGTGTAACCCCTTATTGTTATTAGTACAACCCACTTATTATATTGATGTACCCATGTAGTGCCCATATTGTTACTATTGTGCCCCATAGAAGCCCACTATTGTTATTATGTGCCCTTACATTATTATTTTTATGTAGGCTTTGATTATGCTATGACCCCTTAGACTCCTATATATAGAGAGGGGGTCTTTTCATTTGAATCATCCAAGAATTTTTCATTTATGTAACGTAAAGGAGGTTGCCCCATCGAAGAGGCTGAATTTTAAGGCGTTGATCTATCTTTTCTATGTTTTTCTTAAGCTAGTTTCATAACAGATAGAGAAAAGGTTTGATTCAGCAGGGTTTGAGAAGCATTTAATTATTTCTGAATCAGACTTTTAGAAGAAAACATGCAGATTGTAAACGTAGTCCAAATTAGGTGTTCAAAAACATATCCTATTTTTCACATCTCTTATTTTACAATTAGATTTTAGATGAATAGCATAAGAAGAATAACAATGAAAACAAAATTACAATAGGAAAAACATCACCAGTATTTCATAACACAAGTATCTTGTGAAAATTATTTTCATTAATGGTGCTCTAGCAAAGTCAAAAAGGTACAATGCTTGATAGAAAGAGTTACAATGCTCAGGGACCAAACCTCAATACTTTGATAGAATGAAGTATTTAAACAAAATTTACAAAAATATTACAATTAATGCCTTAGTGACACGGAATTCTATTATTGAATTGAACTAATAGAAATGAAATATAGCAATCAAAAGGAATGAATCTAGTGAAGTGATCTCGACATCTGGCGCTGCTTTGGAGGAGAACAATTGCTGAGTAGCTACTATTCGGGTGTTGTGCTAGTGAAGATGACCTATCTTTTTAATCCTGGAATTCACACAACTTATCCCACCATTATTCATCTAGAATAGCAATCTTGTTACCTTGCAATAAATCTCATCTACCTCAGTATACCGAGCAAAAGTTCGTTTTACTGCAAAGGTGTGTTTTATCTCGTGTTGGATAAAACTGATTTTGCTTATAGATTCATAAAAATCTCTCCCCGTCATAGTACCTTTGATGTGGGAAGACTTAGATGTATCCTTTGCAATATCTTGAAGCTTCTTTTTGTAATATTCCCTGGTTATCAATTTGTCATTGATCACAAATAAAGAAGGCAGACCTTTCTTGTTCAATGCATCTATTCTAGTGAAAAACGTGTTAACTGCTACCTCAAGAGTGTGAAATTTCTCTGTCAGCTACACAACCAAGTTCTTCTTTGTTAGAACTTTCTTTACTTCCAGGATGGTTTCTATTCTGTCATCTACTCCTAGATCATCCAATTCAAATCTATTTTTGAAATTGAGGAACTTTATGATGTTGTTGGATGTAGCAGGGATTTCTCCCAATTCAGCATTGATAATGAAAATGGTTTTCTTGGATTTCTCCATCAACTCCTTCTGATCGAATATAATTTGGATACATGGCGAGATTTCATCTATTTCTTCAATGATATTGTTCCATATGATTTATTTAATATGGGCTAGTGTGTAGCCAATAGAGGACTCAGCTGTTGACTTCTTCCATACCTCTATCTGATTTTGAGCTCTATGTAGCTCTGTTGCATGAAAATTCTCAGTCCTTGTTTGATGATATTGTAGAAGATTGACTTGAGCCTGCAATTTTTTTATCTCTTCAGTCTGGAGAGACATGTTATAGACTGCATTTCCCAACTGATCTGCAGCATCCCCTGTGGTTGTTGTATAAGATGTGGCTATAGGAATGGTTGTGGTAGGGAGTGCTTCCAAAGGGACAATAGCCATTTTGGTAGCTTGCTCCTTTTCTTTAATCATCTTTTCCATCTCTGTCTCCATTTGCTTCAATCATGCACTCTGCATCATGATGAGCTTCATCATGTCTTCCTTTTGTGTCTCTCTTTCTTCAATATCCTTGGCCACAGGATCTTTTGTAGCTGGTAGTTTCAACTGCTTCCTTAATGCTGCTATGTCCAAATTCTTTTTCCTTACAAGCTCTTTTGCAGCATTGATTTTTGTAGGGTCATAACTCACTTTGATCACCAAGTCCTCCATAGTTTTGATCCTGGTGTCTTTGTCAAGTGTAGATACCTTCTCCATCTTCAATTGTTATTGGACATTGGCTAATGTAACTTGCAATTTGGACAAACTCATAGCATTGTTAGTGACAGTGGAAAAAATCATTTCCCCAATCTGCTTGTGCATCTCCATTTGGTCAATGGGATGTATGTCTTTTACATCGAACTCAAATGTTGTCTTCTTGTAGTCTGATGTTGCCTTGGGCTGGGGTACCTGTGCCTAGAGGAATGCCATTTCCATTTTACCTTTCTCTAAATCAAAGGCTGATAGTAGCCTGCTTTCCGAATCAAAAGTCTGCTTCTAGAATTGATTGTAAGTGTTAATATTCAAGGCCTCATTTCTTACTTTTATCTCCTTAAAAATATCAATTATACTTTTCTCTATCTCCCCTGTAGGTGAAGTGTTGATCTGCATAATGTGTTGTTGTTCTTGTGAAGCTGTGGAGGTAGGGGGAGACAATGTGGTATGATCATCCACTAATGAGGAAAAAAGTGGCTCATTACTAGTGATAATTTTCTCCTGCTCTGAATCCTTGCTGAGGCTTAGTTTGGAACTAAGCTTGGCCTTCTTCCTATAAAGAATTTTGAATCCTTCACTGAAAATTTGAGTCCCTGAAGGGGACTCTTCTTCTCTACTTCTCTTAGTTGTTTTCTCCTACATGGTAGGAGTCTGTACTATGGAAGATGACACTAGTTGCTCTTCTACCTCTTGTAGGGTGTTCTTAGGCCATTCTAACTAGTTTTTATACTTCTCTATCTCTAGTATGGTTGTGTGAAAATAGATAGTGGACTTGTTTTCCAGTCTTAATTTGGAAATGGCCCCTAATGGATCATATGACCAGGTGAAACTAAGGTTGAACTACATTTCTTTTAATAGCTTATCTGCTTCTTCCCCTACTACCTTGTTGTTGCAAATGAAAGACCCTATCTATGTTTTAATTTTGAATTATGAATTCTTCTTGGCAGCGAAAAAGTGGATCTCATCCATATTAAGCATCTACCTTATGTACTCTAGAGAAAAAATCATCATTGGGAGGGATTTAGGTAGCTTGTAAGGGGCAATCTCACACCCAAATATTCTCAATTCCATATAATTCTAATAGAGGTACTAGTCCCCTATTTGAACTTGGTCTGATAGCTGCAACACCTTTCTAATTTCCTCACTAATCCTTGGTTCTATTCTACTACGTAAGAGACTGATTGTTTGATGTACAAACATCTCTATGAACTATTTGTATGTGTATTCCTTTTGTTCCTTCATCACCAGAGTAGTCCAAAAGATGACTGACTATTGGTTCCCTTCTGCATCCAGCTTTTGTAAAGAAAGCTTGATGTTGTCTCCCTAAAAATATAAGAACATATAAACTAACACAAAAGCATACTTTAACACCTCCTCAGCCTAGAATTTGATGAACTTCTCATGAATTGAATCTGCAAGAAATTGGCTAAAGTTAAACATGATGGAGGGATTAGAATTGGTAGAGAAAATGGATAGAAATCCTATAATGGCCTCATCTACCCACTTATTCGAGTAGTAGCCAAGGAGGTAAGAGATTACTGTGATAATTTGCTTGGTTCTCTCAGGGAAAATAGAGGAGGGATAGGAAGGAGCTTTCTTTGGAAATGGGGCATCTTCTATCAAGAAACGTTCAAGGGTTTTGGCCCTCTTGGCAAAGTCCAATTTCTAGTACAATTCAAAAAGTGCTTCATAGGAAAAGGGGGTGGCACTCTCTACTGTAGGGGCTTGCATCATCTAGTCAATGGCTTGAGTAGTGATAGTAAACAAAATTTCTCCACTGGGGGCAATGATGGCTCTTTGGCTTTGTAAGTAACATGCATGACACTTCCTAACAAATTATGGGGTTCTTTTGGTACAGGGAAAATTATAGTGGGGCAAATTGGATTCCCACAGATGAATGTCATAGGATTTGTCTATGTATTTGTCCTCGAGCCAGCAATACATCTCAAAAAGGTCAAATTCGCAGAGATTTTCATGGAATTTATGGTCTCTGTCAACCAAAGGGATGTGGTGAAAATCAATGGGAGGATATATGACAGGATTGATAGGTTCTTTTGGTCGCTTGTCCTTTGGAGGCATCTTTGGATAAGGCTAAGGACAGTAGTGAGAACTAGATTACAAGCTTCAATAAATAGAGAGGACTTAGGATTTGCAGACAAGAATAGAGGTAATAGGCTGAAAACGAGTGAGCGGACAATGTCGCTATTGGGTGAAAATGTCAGAGTTTGGTCTAGAAAACCTGTAACAGAGCAATAATAGTGACAGTGTATGAATTCAGTAACCAGTTAATGAGTGGAAGGGAGAATTATATAATAGTCTGGTTTTTCCGTTAAGGGTGGTGCAGGTCCATTAGATTAATGGCTAAACCATTTAATTATTTAATGGCTTATTTTTGGAGGGAGCGTATGTGATTGGCAGAATCAATGGGAAAATGACGTGACGGAAGGTGAGTGGCATGAACGTTACGGGTAGAAGAGTGGTATTGGGAGGTGGAGAAACTACTTTTCAGAGGGGGGGAGGCAGTTAACAGTTTCTCCCAAGGGGGGTCTGAAATGTTGTAGTGTTGACCCGTAGTGGCAGGCACGATTTTGAATACCACCCATTACATCCCCCCGATGGTAAAGTTCGGAAGGTGAGGGGGCCTGAAATGCTGTGTGGGCTGTATGATCTTGGGAGGTGGGTGTAGATGAGGGGAAAGGTGATGGAGTGTTACTATGAGGTGACGGGTTACTCGGTGGGGTCAGTAGAAAATAAGTTAATGCATAGTGGGGAATATTTGGAGTATATGGCGAGGTAATAAAAAGTTCAATCAATTTTATTTCTACCTAGCTACTGATTTACCAAGTTTAAATTGTTTGGTAAACCTTCATTCACTAATCTATTTAACAGAAATTTAAATGAGTCCATACATGATTAAATTATATGACCTGAACAGAATTTCAATCATTGTGGCATTCAAGAACAATTTGCACACAATCCTTATTTGAAAATGGAATAAAAGATCTAACTTATTAGTAGTGATAGTTGGACTTGCAGCGCTTTTAGTCTTAATTTCTATTTTTTCTTTTGTGGGGTTCATTTTTCATTTTTTCTTATTTATTTTTCTAATATACCCTCTTTTCATTTTTTATTTTTCTTTTTTTTGGAAATCATTTGAATATTGAATTTTATGTACAATATGAAATCACAAATACATAATACTCAATCACCTTAAGATCCTATAATTTATAAGAATCTAACAAGTTGTTCTTTATTTTCTTGCAACATTTGCAAAATAACCACTACAATTATAGTAGGAGATGAAAAAGAAAAAACTGAAAAGGCTTTTCATAATCATGACTTACCAAAACAGGAGCTTCTCCAAAATCCTTATTAATCCTAGAAAAATATTCTCTAGCTACTTTTGCATCTTTCCTCAACATATTAGTAGTTTCCTTTATAAAATCTGCATATTTTGGAATAAATTTCCTAACAAAATTTATTCTCCCGAGGAAAATTTGTACTTCCTTCTTGTTTCTTGGTAAAGGTATATTAATGATTTCTTCTACTAGTTTTGGATCAATTTTAACTCCTTTTGATACGAAATGTCCTAATAATTTCCCTTCTCTGAGAGAAAAATTTGACTTTTTTGGATTCAGGGATAGCCCATATTTTTTGCACTTCTCGAAATTCTGTTGCAAATGTTCCAAATTTTTGTCATCTAATTTAGAAAAAATCCTTTTATCATCCAAATAAATAACCACAAACTTATCTTTTTCTCCATCAAAGGCTATATCTATAGCGTGTCGGAATGTGGCTCCAACATTCATCAAACAAAAAGGCATCTTAGCATACATAAAAGTGCCCTATGGTGTTGTGAAGGTTTTCTTATTTTGATCATCTCAATGAACAACTATTTGGTTATATTCGGAAAATCCATCAATCACTGATATCCTTGAATATCCTAAAACTTCCTGCAGAATGTGATCCATCTTGGGAAGAGGATGGTTATCTTTTAAAGATGCCCGATTTAGATTCTGAAAATCTATACATAGTTTGATTTCCCCATTCTTTTTCCTCACAGGAACCATATTCTCTACCCAATCTGAATATCTATATGGCACAATATTTTTTCCTACAGCAACTTCTTACATTCCTTTTCAATTGAAGGAAGCAGTAGAGGGTTAAACTATCTAAGATTTTGCTTATATGGTTTTACTCTTGATTTCAAGGGAAATTTGTGTCGTACAATATCCCTATCATAGGTTTTCAAGTCTTCGTATGACCAAGCAAAGATATCATAATATTTCTTAAACATATTAACATACCTATGTTTATAATATTTTGAGATTCCCTTCATCACTTTTATAAGCTTAGGCTATTTCTCAGTTCCAATATTGCAATCCTCAATATCATCTTCCCAATTATGCTTAGTAACATTAACAGGAATATCATTTGCATCAAACATCCTTTCTAAGGAACCAAACCTTTTGGAATCATGTTTCCTTTGAGCTACACAATTTTATGGTCAGCAATAGAATCCTTCCAAGGTAGACCTTCTTCAGCATTCTCACCTCTTCGTCTTTATCAATTTTTTAATAAGAAAACTCTCCAACCACCTCCAAAAAACTTTTAATATTCTCCTTGTCCTCAAATACCTGCTAGTATTTTACATTGTCAGGTATAGAAGGCCTACATCTAATATCAACTTCATATCTCACTTTAGCATTTTGTGGAGGTTTAAAGGTACTAGTTGCCACTACAAGTGAATCAGCCAACCTGTTGTTCTCCCTTGGCAAAAATTGAATTTTAAATTCTGAGAAAAAATTGTCCACTAAGTCCTACACTTCATTCTGGTAAGCTTTGAGCCTTGGTTTCTTTTTCTAGTGTTGACCTATTATCTTCTTTACCACCAATTATGAATCTCCAAACACAAATTAATAGTCAATCTTCATATTCCTAATAGCCTATAAACCAAGAATCAGAGCTTCATAGTATGTGATATTGTTTGTGGAATCAAATTCCAAATTGTAGGAAAGAGGGATCATTTCACCCTTTGGGGAAAGCAATGAAACCCCTACACCATTTCCCTCCTTTGAATATGCACCATTGAAATATATCTTCCAAATGGAATTTTTAACTGCTTCTTTCTTTTTCATTGCTAGAGGAATCTGCACCTGAGTATCCTCAGAAATTTCATCATTCACTTCCAACATAAAACACGAAAAATATCTATCCTAGCTATATAGTAGGGAATTACTCGAACTTCCCTCTTTAGTGATTGTCGTAAAAAATATTGATTCTCGACATAGCCTCCTTTCCTCTCCATAAAATATTGGGATTATAGCATAAGTGAAATCCAACTTTAGAACTTCTCCCATCTTCATGCCCCAAGATCTAGAAATTAGCATTCCAAATATTGTTGCGATGTCTACAACCACTACATCCATCACAATGCTCCTAGCTGAGATTTTTCTAGAGAGGCCACCAAATCTTTTATCAAACCAACACACTTTACTCTCTTTGAGTCAAAAGAATATAGATCTTTATATGGTTTAGTGATCTGTAAATTTTTCTACTTCATAACAAAAAGAGGCATCAAATTATGAGAGGCCCCTGAGTCAAGTATACAATTGTGCAACATGAGATCATGAATTAGGAAGGTGATACAAAAAGGAGGTATGGTTGAATCTTTTTCCTCCACATGAGGACCAAACATCACCACTGCCCTTTCTTCTTGCAAATTGATTGTATCTAGAGTAACAAAGACTTTAGATAAATTAATGAGATTTGTAATTTGTTCTCTATAATTAGGTTGTTATTCTAGCTCAGCAAATGGGATTGGAATCTTCACTTTTTCCAATTCTTTCTCAAAATTGGAAAAGTGCATATTTTTCTCTTTTTTTGTTTGCTCTTCTTCTACTGTTTTACCTTTTGAACTTTTTTTTGACCTTGAGCAGTATGATTTGTTTTCTTTTCATGATTTAATTTGACTTGTTGGCTTTTGGAGGACTCCCCTTGCTAGACTAGAATAGTCCAAACTAGTTTTTTTCCCTTATCATCAGCTTTTTGAACATGATGTTGGGACTACTCTTCATTCTGGTCCTGAGTTCTGGATCTCTTCTTTTATCTTAGATCATACTTTTTATGCAATTTGACATGCATCATATCAGCAAAATTCCTACAATAATTATCAATTTCTTCCTCTTCTAGAATAACCCAGGGATCCAAATAAAAAATCTCCTCATACACTTATTCACTTTCTTCCTCCTTTGATAAGGCGGAATATTAATTTTCCTAAAACTTCAGAGTCTCTTCTAGTGCTTCCTATGGTTCATCTTCAAGGTATAATGGAGGTTTCACTTGGTACTATTGATCCTTCCTCTACCTCTACATAATTTGTAGAGGAGGTCTTCTAAATTGTGGATTAAAGTTTCTATGTGGTGCTTCTTGAATCTGCCTAGGAGGATTTTTATTCTCCAACTCCATTTTCACTAAATTATTTGAACCTTTTTCATTTCATCCATATTTTTCTCCTGTGAATCTTTTTGCTAGATTGATGACTCAGCCTCTTCTTTTCTCTGTTTCTTATCAGTATGATCAATTTTTTATTTTAGTTTTCCAGCAGAAGACACATTTGTGTCAATCTCCAAGGCATCGGTATGAATTTGGTCGAGAGTAGGAGACCTCCTTTCCCTTAAGGTAAATCTGAAGTCTGGTTCAAAATCTCCTACAAAAAGTACCTTAGTAACTGCAGGTGAAGACTTAGTTTCTATTTTGAGACTGATGTAATGTTTATTAAACCTCTTAATAAATTTTGCACCTTCTTCACTTGGCTTCCTTTTAATGACATTAAATTATGTTAGGAAATAGCCATAATATTTTTTCTCTCCCCGTATTTGTATAAAAACATTCTATAATTCTTCCCAAGTATTAATTACATTTTTTGGGAGAGTTTTGAACAATTTTCGAGAGTATCCATCTAGAGACTATACAAACAACCTCGTCACCACAACCAAATATTTAACATTTAATTTCTCTACAAAGGCATAGAAATTAGTCACATGACTTTTTGTTGTAATTTCATCCTCTCATGTGAATCTTGGCAACAACGTTTAGATAATATTGAGGCACTATGTTCACTGGTTGACGTAATTTCAAAGGAGCATATCTATTAAGTAGAAAACTTGGAATCACCATGTTTTGATTTGGGAGAGGGGGGAATTCCCTATTTGAGATGCAGTGGAGGGTGGAGGGAATACAGAGATTCGAATAGGTTGAGATATTGTAGGAATGGTCTAATATGAGGTTGAAGTATCTATAGCTTTTATTTATTTGACTTTTGACAAAGCAAGGAAACAGAAGGAAATATATTCAAAAGATATGTCTTCAAGAGTAGTTCTAGAAAAGGAAACTGAGGGGGGGAAGGGAATTTCCTTCTGAAAAATCCAAGTTTCTTGAAACTAATTTTGGATGATTTTTTTTAATATTATGGGAAAAAGAAATGGAACTAGCGGAAGATAAAGTAGGGGTTGGGGTTTTAGGAGACTATTTTTCTCTCCAAACCCTTCTAGAAACAATCTTTTCAGGGTCAGATAGGGTTAGATTTTGTTTTTTGGGAATTTTCTAACAGAGTATGTGGTCTTCTAGGACCCAGGATTTTCATTAATAATTCCTCACTTGGTGAGAAAAATCAGCCAACACACTTTCATTTCTCACAAGACAAAGAAATGCTTTCAAAGAAAACACCCAGGGAAAATTAACTTTGTTCTTCATTCCCCTACAATGGCACCAAAAGATGTTGTTACCCTAGGGACAACCTCTGGATAGGAGGCCATTGCCTAGGACATCTATGCAATATAGGTGAAAATTCCTTGTTTCATCAGTTTACACATGATTTCCTAGAGATATTTCTTAGGAATATAATGTATTTATAGCTCTTGGAGAAAATACAAAACCCTTCCAATATGGCCAAGCTATATGTGAAATAACTTATTGAAGCTATAGTATGATTAGATAGAAAATAAAGAAGAATATTTAATGTACAAGGCTGAAAAAACATAATCTTTTACAGCAAATATTAGTAGAAAACATGGTAAATTGTAGAAATGAAATGATGGAAAAGGTGGAGTGCATTTTAAGGTTACCTTCAATGAAGATATACGGATACAGTTAACTATTTAAAGCATAATTAAATATGTTGAATTGAAAAGAATGAGCAGATACATTACAAATTTTCCGAAGAGGAACTACATATAGATGACTTACAAAAGATAGATGAAAACATGTCATAAACATAGATAGTTGGAATCATCCTGAAATTTCATTAGTTCTCCAAAAAAATCTTATACATTACACAGCATAAATTTTCTCTCTGAGGCCAAAATTCGAAACCCCAAAATTGGTCCCTTACTACCTTTTTAAAGAAATCATTACATTGAAAATAGTTACAAAACTATCAACAATCAAAAATACTTCTTAACTATTTAGTCCTTATGAAAATTAAAAGAATAAAATATTTCTAATTCTTGAAATTATAAAAAGAGACTTTTTCCAGAAATTGAAAATAAGTAAACATAGTCATTCAATGACTTGGGATTCTTATGTAGGCTCGCTTGATGAAAATGCAGGTTCCAAACCCGAACCTTTGTTGGAGAAATTAAACTCTAACATTTCTTCCATATTTCCAAGTCAGGAACTAGACACTTCACTATCTTGTTGTAGGTCATCCTTAAATTGGTTACCATGCTATATGTTGGCATCTCAATCAACAAAGCTTTGAATAACCATATAACTAAAAATCCCTCAGTAAGTATTTTACAATTGTTGCTCCTTTCAAAAATTTTGTTCTCTCATAGGAAGCATTAATCTTACTCTTAGCCTCCACTAGCAATGTTTCATATTGTTCCCAAGGAAGGAGATTTCCCTACTGATCCCAACACGAAGGTAACCCTTATCAAACTCTTTTACCAAAATTAGAATTAAAAGCTGCCACTAATTCTCTAAACTCCAATAGCCTGCTCTCTCCATGCTTCCTGTACATTTTTTTCTACACCATATTACTTATTTTTGACACCATAGATGTTTTGTCTACAATGCCCACTACCCTCACTTCCATGGAAGATTTGGCATTCAAATCATCAATCATCATTTTGGCTAGTTGTGCACTTTCCTGTGATTGATCCTTATTGGTGTAAATAATGGATTTAGTAGCCCTAATAATTATCTTCTCTTCAACCATGACCATCATATGATCCCATACTATTTTTAACTACTTAATAATGTAATTCTAGATGATTTCTCTTGCTTGAATAAGAGACATATTTCCCTTTAGTTGTTCTCTCAACTCCTTAAATTCATCACATGTTGACTGATAATTCTTGTGAAGTTGTGTTGCATTATCTCTGGCCATATTAACTGTCTATCCTTATGCTTCATCTACTCTTTTGTATCATCTATAATCTTCTATAGTTTCTTTAACTCATCCTAAAAAATATTGAATTTTGTCATAACTCTGCTGAGTTTTTCAATAAGGTCTTTTGAGTCTGGCCGCACCACAAATGTGAAGACATGTTTATCTATTTCCTCTTGTAAATCTACATTAATATCCTTAAGAGTTTCTACCTCCTTATTTATTTCCACTAGCTCATGAGTTAAGATCTCCTTTTATTTCTCACTTTTAGCCAACTCTAGAGCTTGAACATGCTCTGTGGAAAGAAACTTTAATTTTATTCTTAATGACTAAATCTCAGAATCTGCAATCTAAATCAAGGCTTGAACAACTTCCTTATCCTTTGGATTCACCCCAAGCTTAATTATCAACTTTTTAAATTCTTCATTTTGAGTATGAAGAGCTTGAGAATTAGCCCTCTCCAACTTCAGTTGATCTATTACTTTTCCCAATAAGGACTTTGTTTTGCTTGCTGCCAATAATGATTTTGTTATATCATTATATATTAACTCCCCTATATCCCTATGTAAGTTTCTCTTTTCTATTAATGGAATATATTTTATATTCACAAACAAACTAACCATCCTAAAATCAGCTCCATAATAAATTGATTGAGAAATAGGATTAGTAAAGGAAAATCTCAATTGGTTCCCTTCTAGATCCATCGCTGAAAGAAGCCTAGTTTGATAACCAAATATGGATTGAACTTCCAATTGAGTGATATATTCGGCCTTTATCTTATTGTTTCCTTCTTCAACCTATTCATAAGTATCCTTTAAAATATTCAAGGAAGTATGCTCTTCTTCACCTAGAATTTGAGATGATGGTGGACATTTCATTCCTCCTCGATGTATTTCAAAATCAACTTCACTGGAAGGTATTTTCATGATATGTTCAAGTTATGTTTCACCTCCTCTAATTATTTCCTTTCTACTACTCTAACAACTTTATCCCTTAAGATCAACGACATCAGCAACACTTATTTTCAACTCTATTTCAATGGGGAGAGCAATTCCTACTTCCATGCTTTCTCATGTCTCAACCAAGCCAGCATTGGCTAACTGTTGTGAAGATAAATCCCTTCTACGAATAGAAGTGATCTCTCTAGCCCAATGAGAGGGTCTACCAACAAACTAAACAAACTAATGCATACTTTCCCAGCTTATGTTTAAAATTACAGAGAGAGAGAGAAACCTACCCCGCTTTGACACTAAGCGCTCAATCCTTTGATGATGGCATTGATCCCTTATCTTCCAGGCTCGTTCCTCACTATTGCTTGTGTCTAAATACTTTTAAGAGAGATAAAAATACAACAATATATACAAGAGCATACATAGTATATATCAAACATAAATTACTTGACAGATCAAGGAGTATCAAGCTAAATGCATAAATATTTAGACATTTATGGAAAGTGAACATCAGATGTATATATTAATGAATCAAAAAGGGAATCATACAACCATTTCCTTAATCTTGGATACCTCCTTTTTGGTGGAATTCCAAGTCCAATCCAGGACTCTTCAAGAACTCCTTCTCCAATTTAGATGGGCAATATTTAGGCATAATCTCAGCATAGGAATGCAGGAAATCAATGACCAACCATTTGGGGATGGAGGGTATTTTATTTATAGAAAGGGAGAGGGAGTTAGGGATCCACAAAAGGAGTAAGTTCCAAATCTCAAGAGGAAGGACCTTAAAGGTAGGATCAAGAGCTCAACCATATCACTACCCATATCTCAACCATATCTCAAGAGGAAGGACCTTAAAGGTAGGATCAAGAGCTCCAAATGGGAGAGCTCAACCATATCACTACCTAACAACATAAAGCTCGTTGTTCTCAAAGTTTCTAGCATACAAAGCTTCTCCTCCATTTTGGGAAAACCTTCTAGAAGAGGTTTAGCGCAGGATTTCATATCAAAAACCATGCTGGAAGTGCTAGGTTAAATAACTGCAACCTTCTATCAGGACGAGCAAGTAGTGGAGAAAAGAGCGTTGGTCCTTAAATTTATGGTTTCAGTCAACCTTCTCCAAAATTGACTCAGGGCATCTTTTCTTCTATTCTTCAGGGATGTTTTAGTATGTGTTTCATGATCAGTACACTTCACAGTTGTCAACATTTTGGCACTTCAGGATGTGAAACAATAAGTGAAAAAGAAGTGTGACAAAATATTGTGTAACAGATGCCCCCTAAAGCATGAAGGCAAAACAAGGAGTGATTTGTGAAATTATTCACAAGTCAAGGCAAGGATTGGAGAAACACCTTCATGAGACCTGCAAATCAAGCATATACATATACATATCTGACATATTTGATATAAACATGCCTAATGATACATGAATAGGCATCAAAAAATATATGAATCCACGGCATTGACATAGCCATCCAAAAATAAGGGATCATGTGGATGAATCCAAAACACAGACGCAGCCATCCAAATAAAAAGGATCATATATATGGACCCACAGTATGGTTGCAGCCATCCATATAGAGGGAAACATGTGTAAAATCTTGAATAACTCATAACTCCGCACAACTTGGATTTTATCAGATGGAATCCAGGGTCTTGAGCTCCATCCCGATTCGATCAATGTATGAATTCAAGCATATGAACAAATGTGTCGAAGTCGAACATGATAGAAAACCACCTAATTACCAGTCAATGATGTAAATCATTAACAGGCAAGAGAGAAACTAAAAATAATGCCAATGGTTCTCAAGGTAAAACAACACAATACACAAGTGTGAATAATTAATTTGAAATCGAACACCTACAGAATCATTCGATCGAAGGCGAAAGATGTGAACTTGTCGTTAAATGTGAAGAAATTGCCATTGAGGCATGCAAGCTCCAAGGTACTAGAAGGGAGTTTCTAGATCATATTCTTGAATAACGAATTGAAGTCAACAAGTGATCCGTCGAAGGAGGGCCATAATGTATCCCACATCATTGACATGAAACAAAATATGTAGTAGAGTAGATAAGTTTGATTCATGACTGTGGCAAAAAAGTCAGACATTGTATAAGTGGCAAAAGACTGCAGATGGGACTTCTCTTGAACATATCAGCGACACGACTCTAGAGCTTGGCAGCATTTGACTCAACATAGGATCATATGTCATAATTAAAATGCAATATAATCAAATGAGAAGAAAAATTGGATTTCTCAAACCCAGGAAGACAAGTTATGAAGTGAGGATAACCCAAACCCAACACAAGAAACAGATAAGTGTCATGTTCAAGAGTGACATGCTTCCTTTACAAAAAATACAAGAGATTTTCACTTTCATTTTTCCCCCAATATTTATAGTGAGTACCCCATTATTTTTTATCACGAGTTTCAAGGGGATAAAATATGCTTTTCATATAAGTTCATTCTTCACATAAATCCATCCTAGTAAGTTTAACGAGCCCTAGGAAGGATAAAATCAGTTTTTTTCATGCTGACATGTCTTGTGCCATTTAAGTTTTATGAGTCTAACGGAGGGGTAAATCAACATATTTTTTATATTTAGAGAGTTTTAAAAAGAGTCGAAAAAAAAAACTCCAAAGGTCCCTTTTTGAAAATAGTATCCTGAATCCGAAAAAGTAGAAAACAATATCCAATAGAACCGCTTAGCCATGTGTTGACAAGGTTAATCTTCTCCGCGGACAGAGACCATCCCTCTAGCCCAATGAGTGGGTCTAAAAACTACAGTGACAATCAACTAGACATCTTGCTAGGTTATAATTAAAAAGTAGAACAAAAGAGATGACCTACCTCATTCTAATGCTATTTTGATTTCCTTTGTTGAGGGCCTCGAACCACTTGTGTCATAGACTTGTTCTTTCTTCTCTCAATGCTTATGTACCTGCACAAGTGATCAAGAGACAACAAAGTATGCCAAAACCAATAGAAAATCCAATAAAAACCTACTTAACTAATCAAGGAATGCCAAGCTAATACATACATGAACATATATATTTTGGGAACATGAACAAGCAGTTGTATATTATTAGGAAATAAAGGGAAACTTACAACCAAAGCCTTGATTTTGAAAGGCTCTCCTTAAGTGGTAATCCAAGTCCAAGCCAAGAAACTCTCCAAGAAATAAACATAGACCAACTAGCCTCTAACCTGACCAACCATTTGCGAATGGGAGAGGAGGAATTTATAGGCTAGGAGAGGGAGTTAGGACTTCTCCAAATATAGGATTAGGCCCACATCTCAAGGAGGTAGCTCATAGAGATAAGACAAAGAGGTCAATATGGGAGGATTCGACCTCATCTATGTGAAACCACCTCCAGCTCGTCACTCTGGAAGCTTCTATATCACGAAGCTTCTCATATCCTTTGAGAAAACTTCCTTTTGGGGATCATCACGGGTATATGAGTAAATATAGTGATGTCATCGCGGGTCTGGCATAGCGCAACAAGCGACCATCGCAATTTTTAACCTCATAAGAGCGATGGGTCTCAAAATCAAGGTTTTAGAGCTATTTATTTAGTGGAAAGCTCAAGGAATTTTCCAGTCAAAGTTCTAGGGAGGATATGAGTTGCATATCTAAATAAGTACACTGCATGATGTTCATGTTTTGGGAACTTCAGGGTATGTCATGGGGAAGTGCAGGAGGTGTGACAAAATACTCTGTAACAGATGCCCCCTAAAGCATGAAGGTGCAATGGGGAGTGACAGATGAGATGCTTTATGAGCTTTTGCAAGGATGAGGAAACACACTGTCATGAGACCTGAAAATCAAAGACGCATATACATATACATATCTGAGAGAAAGACATGAATCTATGGCATGGGCACAACCATCCAGATAATAAGGATTATATGAAAGGATCCATGGAATGGGCGCAACCACCCAAATAAGAAGGATCCTTTGTAAATCTAATATCCAAGGTATGGAGATAGCCATCCGATATAGAAGGATCATCATAAATGTAAAGTCCCACGATATGGTCACAGCCATCTATATAGTAGAAACATGTGTATAATCATGGTTAACATATAACTCCACGCAGCATGAGTCATATTAGACATGACTCAGGGTCTTGCACTCCATCCCGACCCGATCAAAGTACGAACATGCGAATGAATGTGTCATAGTTGAACATGCTAGAAAACCCCCTGATTACTGTATGTTTTAATCCCGTACATAAATTACCTGCATATGAATTCTAAAACACATAAAATAACACATAAAACAAATATACATAGAGATTTTCCCCTGGATCCCAAAACTGGGACTGCCAGCTTAATTTTTTATTATATTCCTTTCAATGTTACAATACATATTTATACATGTTGAAACATCCAATACCATGGACTGAAAACCATCACATCCAAAACCATGGACTGAAAACCATCGCGTCCAAAACCATGTGTGAAAACCACACAAAAAACCATAGGTAGGTCCTCCCAACTTAATATAGGGTCCATGGAAAGAATATAACACAACCCAACATTCTCCCACTTGTTGTTTTCTTTCCACAAGGGACCACAGGAGAGCTTAGTCATTTATCTAGCCCTACAATGCCCATTGTTTCTCTACACCAAGAGAACATCTTAGAGCTCACATATTTTATCAATGCATCTGTAGTATTCTTCAAAGTGTCCACCTTTACCAGCAACACCTTTTTGTCTTCTATCATATCCATTGTTAGGGCTTAAATCTACCACAGGTTGAAGGAAGGCAGGTCTAGGGTAACATCAAACTACGCTTAACTTGGTAGCTAGCCCTACCAGGTCGGGAGAGGGCTCTCTCCTTGTCAATCTCAATGAAAATATATCAAGGGAGGCTTGAGATGACTGATATGAATACTAATTTTAGGCTAGGTATTTTTTCTTAGATGAATTTCATTGATTTTAATGGTTGGTTGCTGGATCAGACGGGGAGGGTAGCTTTGGGTCCGGGAAACCAACATAGATTTGCAGAGGTTTCTGTGGGGCGAGGTAGGAAAGTGTTTTAACACTTTGAGATAAGTGTAATGGTGAGTCTAAAGGTTGGTGAGGAGCTGGAGAGGGCATGCAAATGTCATGAGTCCTCTTCAGACAGTATAAAACATGTAAAAACTAAATAAATCCTAAGGCAGAGCACTGAAACACCAATGGACTCTACCTTTTACACTTGATACATTTAGTTATGAATAATAAGAGAGATGATGGCACACATAAACATAACATCAACTGAATTACGAAGAAGAAAACAATGCTAATTCACATTACCACAAGAATCCCACAAAATGCTGCAAAACCCTGGTTTATTTCCTTGCCAAACTGCAAAAGTGATGTACAAAGTAGCTCAATGCATCCACAAGAGTCCAACCTTGACAAATGACTAAGAAATTACAAGATATAGGAATAAAATCACCTATGTTAGCCATCAAGGGACGAATCCATGAGTCAAGGAGCTGTTTCAACAAGATCTAAACTAGGAACTGAAAAATAGGCAATAGAACAGCTTGCCTCTAAAACTATGGAAACTTATTCATTCAGCTCAAAACCACCTAAAACTGATGTATCAACCTACTTAAGTCATTTTTCATCATTTTTATATCATAGTACATCAATTTACATCATATTAAATCATGAATTTGACCATGAGAGAAGAAGAGTCAAACTGGTAGAAAACTAGGCAAAAATCTGAGTTTTTGAGCAAAATTGGCAAAATTTTGCCTGATGCGTAGCGCCTTTTCCAAGATGGGTTTGAAGGCCATCCCCTTCACCAAATTTTCTCCAAGATGGCTTGTTGGAAAGGTCTACCTGACTACTTTCTAGGACAAGTGGAATTTTGTATATGGTGTCCATTTTCCCCTTCAAAAATCAGATCTCCCAAGACTGCTTCCTATGGGTCCAAAAAGTGGCAGAGAGGGCATGTTTGGGTGTTTTTTGTCCTTTAGGTGACCCATATATCCTCCAAAATTCGTGAAACTTTATAGGTTTTCATATTTTTTCATGAGGAATGAAAAAATGTAAGCCATTCTTCAAAATTCCCAACCGGATCAATGCAGAGTGCCAATGGCACTGCACATCAGAGGAAATTTTCTGTGTTTTGCAATTAAAATTTAGGAAATGACAAAAATTGCTTCAAATTGCTTCAAAATTGGCAAGAGGCAAGCTTGTCAATTTCTTTGCTGAGACAAGAAATATCCAAGCAAGATTCTAAGTTTTTCTTGCTCCTTTTTGGCTTTTAAGGCTCTCCCTAACTTGGCTTTTAGGCTTCTTACTCTTGTCTTGGAAATTTTGTTCCAGGCCAAATAGTGATAAGCCATGTGGCGCAACATGTTCTTCTCCTTATTAGTCTTGTCCAAGAGCTTCTCAAGGTGGATATTCACTCTTTCCAACCATGATTCTCGGTCATCCTCTCTTTCTTGCTCTAGTGAAGTCAACTTGATTTTCCTTCTTTTTGCCGATTGTCGGTTTTCCCTTATGATTTGTAGCTCCATGATTTTTTGTTTGTCCTCCAATTGCTTGCTCTGTTGCTCAAGGTAGTTAGTGACCATTTAGCCCTCTTAAGGTCAAGAGATAAGGCTTGGATCTCAGCTTCTTTCTCCTTGATGACCACATCCTTGATTCTTGAGCTTTGGGATCCCAAATCAGTGTCCTCTTCCTCAATCAACACAAAATCTCTGTGTTGGCCTTGAGAAGGCCTTTCATCATGCAATGGTTGCTTTCCTATCTCATGTACTTGTTCTTCTGAAGAATAAGGCAAAACCCCTTTCACCCCAAGTGAAGATATCATTTTCCTGTTGTCCGATGAAGAGAACGAGACCCCTTCCACCCTCGGTGGAGATAATACTCATTTGGCAGTAGTATTCTTGTCCCCTTTTCATAAGTTATAAACACAGAAATTTGAGCCCCTTCAATTCTGCTTTCATGTTATCTTTGTTGCCTGGAAGGTCTACCTTCCTCTTGACGTTCTGCAAAAATTTGAGGCCCCTTGAAAATATTAAGGGCAATGAAGGTTTCCTATGGCACTCCCAACTGAGTGAGGTGATGTACAACAACAATCTTGATGACAGCAAAGTGATAAATGCTATTAAGCTAATGTGGGTATGTGTTTTCTCTTTGCAAGCACATTCATCCTCTCTATGTTTTTGCAAATGAAGTATGGTATACTCATCATTCTAACCCTGGTAAAATGCATAAGCAATCTGATATGATATGCATAGAGTCTGGAGAACCTTCCCTCACATGTGAAGTATTTAATGATGAGTTTCATTAGTGGCACATATAGGTCCTCCAAAAACTTAAAAGGAAACACCCTGCCCAATTTACTATTATATTTGGCTTTAATGTAGGGTTCATGGTTTTGTTTACTGATATTATGTCTTTTGTTCCATCATTCCCCCACATCTGGCATCCTAGTTGCTTATGCAATAATGGTTGGTGAAAGAGTGAAATTGATGCCAGCAAGTTGTACCATATTGTCCTCCATGTTGACAACAAATTGCCTAGCCAATTCATGATGGTACTTAACCCTCTCAACTATCTCATAAAACTCAAAGCAAGATTGGTATCTGAAACAAGTGGTGGCAAGAGGACAAGCAAGAAGTTCAGCAATGCTAATAGGCTCCTCTCTTATAATTTTCCCACCCTTGTGAGGTCTCCTAGGATGTACATTCCTTTATCTTGAACTGTCACTTTGTGTTTCTTCTTCATAGCTTGAGTCACTATTTCTTGCAATAGTGCTTGTCTTAGGAAAATGATGAGATCAAGATATGGTGAAAAATGGTAACGAAGGATGACAATGGTGATGAGTATCAAGAGATTTTACTCTTGGAAAATGGAATTGGGAAATGAAGGGATTAGTTTTGGGGAATTAGGGTTTAGTGAGGGATTTAGGGTTTGATGAGGGAATTAGTTGTTTTAGTGGAGTGGGATATGGGAAAATCGGATAAATAGAGTAATGAAAGGGTAATGAAAGGGAGAAAAGGGTTTAATGATGCTTTTAGTGATGATGGAATGAAAATTGCACAATGAAATGGAAAATAGTGATGACAAGCTAGGGTTTCATTTTCCACATGCAAAATTTATGAAGAACACAAGAGTGAACTCAAATTTAGTTGTAGGATGTTGTTTACTTACTTGTAGAATGAAAATGTAGCAATTTTGAGGGTTATGGCACGATTTGGAGCAATTTAGGAAGATCTGGACTGATGCGCAGTGCATTGGGCCCAATGCACAGCGCCCTCCTGATGTGCAGTGCCCATTCAAATTTACACTGCAAGATTGCCTTTGTTGCGCAGCGCACTACATTTGATGCGCAACGCCAGGCCAACTTGCTTGGAAAACAGGGTTTTTTGCCTCCTTGGCTCCAAATCGTGATTTTTTACTCTCCAAGGGTATTTTTCACAATGAAATGACAAATGGCACCCCTTTTCACTTTAAATGTGAATAACTTTAAATTTTTACTTATCTCAAACCCATTTTTCTAATGTCAAAGTCACTTTTGGTCTTGAGCTCTGTTTTTCCACTGAAATTGACTTTTCTTAATCATTTGGTAAACTGATGCATTGATGCTTGTGTTTTTGTCTACAATGGCTAGAGTTGGCAAGGTGAGCAAGGGCAGCAGCTTTGAACTTATTACATATAGAAAATTTGAAATTACATAAAATTTTGTAAATAGAAATAAAAACTTTGTTTTCACCTCAAAATAGAGTTTTGAGGTAAAAATCACTTATTGAGCATATATTTAATGAAATTTTGATCTAATGAACTTATTAGACCTCCTCATGTGCCTGTTGACCGTTTATTGAGTTTTTTGTTGACCATGGTGACAAACTTAGACCTAATGGGACCTAAAACCCTAAAAAAGACTCTTGCAAATGTAATGACAAAAATGACTATAAATGACCTGAACATGTGAAAATAGGCCAACAAGTAAAGACCATGAGGAAAATTTGATAATGAACCACTACCATTAGATGATCCATAACCTAATGGAATGCAACTGATCGAATGGGACACCTAAAATGCATGCAAAAAGAGAAATTGGATCACTAATGAAGGGATGAAGATACTGACACTAGCATTGGCTCCAATGGGGATGGTAGCTCCTGGGAGGAGCCAAGAACCATAGATCTCTGGAAGAGCAGACCAGTGCCTTATCCATTGGGCAATATGGAATCAACATCTTGGCAAAAAAAACATAAAACCTTAAGACTCAAAACTCAAGACTCATAACTGAAATGAGTAAGAACTAAAACAAGACACTCAAAAGCTGAAACTAGACATTCAGCTGCTAAAACTAGACATTCAACAGCTGAAACTAGACACTCAGTAGCTGAAACTATGTCGAAACTGACGAAAACAAAAAAAAAATGACTCAAGACTTACTTAACTGAAACGAGTACTTACAAAGCTTTTTAATGGCAATAATCCATCGAGATTTGATGACAATCATCTACGTACTAATGAAATATGTACAATCATGTGAAATGGGACTTCCAATGTAACCAATCCAACAAATGGCTACTCACTGAAATTCTGCTCTCACTTTCGCCAGGCGGGTAGAATGATGTACATGTAGGCAACTCACAATAACAACTAAAACCAAGACTTATGCTAACGAACCAGGCAACATCCATTTTCTCTAGTGCTTGCAAAAGAATGCTGAAGGGATCTTAAAAATCCTGAAGCACTAGCTTGTCTTGAGATCTAGCAGCAAAAATACAAGTACTCCCTTCATTCTGATCTGAAAGAACAACTAGTTTCTGAGTGAAAGGAAGGCATAGAGAGGTATAAGCTTCTTCTATCTGAGTGCTAGCTATAAATTCTTCGACCATGAGAAACTCTGACTCGAATTCTGGCATACTGTCTCTCTCAGGCTCATACTCCTCAATTTCATGGTCTAGGTCATTCACAGAAAGCAATCTTCAAGATTATCAAACATGACAGCCTTATCATCTTCATGAAAGAAAATATTATATATTCGCTAATCTATAAATCTAATTTCAAGACTGTCATCATTTTCAAAAGAGGAAGAAGTTTCACCAACACCTTCTTGACCATGTGCACACTGCAGACCTACATTAGCTTGGGCTGTAACATGACCTTTCAAGAGTTGATCTATCTCATCTTCAGATAGAGGAGATAATACTTTTTGTTTTCTTTTGCTCAAACAGTGATTGTCTTCATTAATTTCAAACAAAGGAGAATACAAATTTTCTCCATACTGCTAATTCATTTTATATGATTCATGTTGAATATCAAGACGCAAAATTCCTTCATCTTCAAGCAAAGAAGAAGCTACTATATGTTGATTATGATCTTGTGTAACAAAGTGACTGGTTTCAATGATTTCCTCAGCATCATGATCTGAATCTTCTTCATCATCATGATATGAATCTAGATCTGAATTAGTCAACTTGACTTTATCACAATCTAAAATTGAAACTTGATTTCCCTGCCTACTGTCTTCTGCTATGAGTAGATCTAAAGTAAGACCTTCTCTTTCATCATTTTCAATTGTACTAAGATCTTGAACCTGCTGCAAATTTTCCTGATCATCTTGATAAGTATCGCTCTCTTTATGCTGCTGAAATGGATTTTCATACAAGGCTTCCATGATCTCATCATCCATGAAGTCATCATCTTCATAAACTTCCTCAATATTTTCAATAAAACTATAAACATGTCTACAATAGTTCTGAACTAATATCAAGGATGGACCAGTTTCTCTATACCTTCCAAAGAACATGGTATGAAAATATTTTAAACAGTAAATACAGGCAAGCGGCAAACTTTCATACCAAAATCGGGCTTCACCTTCCATAGCTGCCATGAATATCTTCATCAAGAAATCTTCAGGAAAATCAACCTTCAAATTTCGAATATGTATGTGACATCTAACCAGATGCAAAGTAGCATCTGTCCTATCATCATCTATAAACATAGGCAAATTCCTTTGCCAATCTACTTTCAGAATTTTATTTGGGAAACTTGGAATGTGATCTCAGCTAATTGGAGCATACCTTCGAGCAAACAAATCCATTATGATAACAATGAATTCACCAAGTAATTCTTCAGGCTACTGGTCTTTGAAGAGTGGATTTGCCATAAAAAAATTCTTAAGGTGGGATTTTTCGACACTAGAGTCGCCAGGTGAATGATTTTACCCTTCCGATGTCCAATCGTTGTCCACCTTCAACAATCAGATCTAAACTTGAAACATTTTTGCTAAGGAATATAAAACTACATTACCCAGTATGGTCGCCACTATGTTAGGGCCTAAATCTACCTCAGGCTGAAGGAAGGCAGGTCTAGGGTAACATCAAACCATGCTTAACCTAGTAGCTAGCCCTACCAAGTCAGGAGAGGGCTGTCTCCTTGTCAATATCAATGAAAATATATCAAGGAAGGCTTCAGATGACTGATATGAATATTAATTTTTGGCTAGGTATGTTTGCTCATAGGAATTTGATTGATTTTAATGATTAGTTTCTGGATCAGATGGGGAAGGAAGCTTTAGGTCTGGGAAATCAACACAGATTTGCAGAGGTTTCTGTGCAGCGAGGTAGGAAAGTATTTTAGCACTTTGAAATAAGTGTAATGGTGAGTCTAAATACTAGTGAGGAGCTAGAGAGGGCATGCAAATGTCATGAATCCTCTTCAGACAGTAGAAAACATGTAAAAACTAAATAAACCCTAAGGCAGAGCACTGAAACACCAATGGATTCTACCTTTTACACTTGATTCATTTAGTTATGTAGAATAAGAGAGATGATGGAACACATAAACACAAGATCAACTAAATTATAGAGAAAAAAACAATGCTAATTCACATTACCACAAGAATCCCACAAAATGCTACAAAACCCTGGTTTATTTCCTTTCCAAACTACAGAAGTGATGTACAAAGTAGCCAATGCATCCACAAGAGTCCAACCTTGAAAAATGACTAAGAAAGTACAAGATATAGGCATCAAACCACCTATGCTAGTCATCAAGGGTCGAATCCATGAGTCAAGGAGCTGTTTCAACAAGATCTAAACTAGGAACTGAAAAATAGGCAGTGGAACAGCTTGCCTCTAAAACTATGGAAATTGATTCATTCAGCTCAAAACCACCTAAAATTGATCTATCTACCTCCTTAAGTCATTTTCATCATTTTTACATCATAGTACATCAATTTACCTCATATTACATCATGAATTTGACCATGAGAGAAGAAGAGTCACACTGGTAGAAAACTAGGTGAAAATCTGAGTTTTTGAGCAAAATTGGCAAAATTTTGCCTCATGCGCAGTGCCATTTGCCTGATGTTCAGCGCCTTTTCCAAGATGAGTTTGAAGGCCTTCCCCTTCACCAAATTTTCTCCAAGATGGCTTGTTGGAAAGGTCTATCTGTCTAATTTCTAGCAAAAGTGGGATTTTGGATTTAGTGTCCATTTGCCCCTTCAAAAATTAGTTCTCCCAAAATTACTTCCTGTGGGTCCAAAAAGTTGCAAAGAGGGCATTTATGGGTGTTTTGTGCCCTTTAGGTGGCCTAGATCTCCTCCAAAATTCATGAAACTTTCTGGGTTTTCATATTTTTTCATGAGGAATCCAAAAATGTAAGCCATTCTTTAAAATTCCCAACCAGCTCAATGCACAGTGCCAGTGGCACTACGCATCAAAGGAAATTTTCTGTGTTTTCCAATTAAAATTTAGGAAATGACAAAAAATTCTCAAAATTTCTTCAAAATTGGCAAGAGGAAAGCTTTTCAATTACTTTTCTGAGAAAAGAAAGCTTCATCCAAGATTCTAAGTTTATCTTGCTCCTTTTTGGCTTTTAAGGATCTCCCTAACTTGGCTTTTAGGTTTCTTATTCTTGTCTTGCAAATTTTGTTCCGGGCCAAATAGTGATAGGCCATGTGGTCAACATGTTCTTCTCTTTATTAGCCTTGTCCAACAGCCTCTCAAGGTGGATATTCACTCTTTCCAACCATGATTCTCGGTCAGCCTCTATTTCTTGCTCTAGTGAAGTTAGCTTTATTTTCCTTATTTTTGCCAATTGTTGATTTACCCTTATGATTTGCAGCTCCAGGATTGTTTGTTTGTCCTCCAATTGCTTGTTCTATTGCTCAAGGTAGTTAATGACCCATTTATCCCCCTCAAGGTCAAGAGATAAGGCTTGGATCTCAACTTCTTTCTCCTTGATGACCACATCCTTGAGTCTTGAGCATTGGGAGCCCAAATTAGTGTCCTCTTCCTCAATCAACACAAAATCTTTGTCTTGGCATTTAGAGGCCCTTCATCATGCAATGGTTGCTTTCCTCTATCATGTACGTATTCTGTTGAAGAATAAGGCAAAGCCCCTTTCACCCCAGGTGAAGATAGCATTTTCCTGATTTCCGGTGAAGATAACGAGACCCCCCCACCCCTAGCGGAGATAATACTTGTTTGGCAGCTACAAAAAGTATTCTTGTCCCCTTTTCATAATTTATAAACATAGGAATGTGAGCCTCTTCAGTTCTGCTTTCATGCTCTCATTGTTGCTTGGAAGGTCCACCTTCCTCTTGAGGTTTTGCAAAAATTTGAGGCCCCTTGAAAATGTCAAGGGCAATGAAGGTTTCCCATGGCACTCCCTGTCACACGGAATGAGTCGATCTTGCGGACAAGATAGACCTCCTAGAATCTAATGAAGACCTAATGACAAACAAACCAACTAGACACAATCTTTCTCTAAATGTGCTTTATAAATAATGGCAAACAAATGTGTTTAAGGCCTACCTCATGTCCAACGCA